>JANVCC010000270.1:3099246-3151709 GCA_025345505.1 Todiramphus chloris collaris
AAAGTTTCCTTCTACATAAGTTTGTTTCTACCAAAGTTTCTTTCTACAAAAGTTTGTTTCTACCAAAGTTTTTTCCTACAAATGTTTGTTTCTACCAAAGCTTCTTTCTACAGATGTTCGTTTCTACCAAAGTTTCTTTCAACAGATGTTTGTTTCTACCAAAGTTTCCTTCTACATAAGTTTGTTTCTACCAAAACGTTTCTTTCTACACAAGTTTCTTTCTACCAATGTTTCTCTCAGCCTCTGCAGGTGGCGTTTTCACTTCTTTGCAGCTTTCCTCACCAAAGGTGCTTTAAATGACTTATTCCAAAATAATCAAGAGCATGCAGCGTGTGGTAAGGGGGCTTTGGTGGCTCTCCTCCCTACAGTGCCTTCCAAACAGCGATGCAAAATGGGCTTGTGGCCACGTCATCTGTGTACCTGGAAATGGAATTTGGGTTGTTGCTAATGAAGGTCCTACGGCACAAATTTATTAAAGGTATACTTTTCCGTGGGATAATAATTGGGTCGATAATATTAAACTCATAGGCTCATTATTTAATTGCAAGGGCAGATTATGAATACAGCTTCTAAAATGTATTTTAATGAAAAACACTACATCCTGACCTAATCATATCAACCTTATGCTATCTAATTAAGGATGCAAAAAATCATTAGAGTTGCAAAATATTAGTTCCAGCTCCATCAGGCTGCTAGCTGCCCCTTCATGAATATATATATTTTTTTACTCCATGATAAATAGTTAATGAGGTAAAAATGACAAAATTTGCATGTAGGCAAATTAGTTTAACAGAGTGATGTCTTCCTGGTCTACTGAAAATGACCTTTTTCCTATCAAAAGAACAAGTAAAAGTACCTTGAAATGATGGCATGGATGTCATTCCACAAATGACAAATCGCTTCTCTGAACAATATAAAAATTATAAAATGCAATAACCTTAAATTCTCATCATACTGTAAATGTGTCCTCTGCTGCTGCATTTATCAATTTAATAAAAGGAAATTAAGCATATTATAAAATACCCATTTATGGGGCAATTTTTAATCCAGGGAATAAAAATGAGAAGCACATGGTTAATAGCAAGAAAATATTGCAAAAACGTAGACCTATTTTTTTCCAGAAGGTTTGACTGACTATTTACTTGAATGACCTCCATTTAAAATATATTTTTTATATGGAGTGATTTAAGACATGGCAGTCTCATGCTTCCCTTTATAAAAATTGCTCACAGTTAATTCCGTATCTTATTTAAAAATTAACACATTAATAATGCACGCAGCAAGGCCTAGTGATGTGTCTTCCATACTGATTACTTTGTACAATTAGACATACAAAAAGAGACGGACAAGATAAATACCTCATGCAAATTCATGGCATGAAAAGGGAAAAAAAAAAAAAAAAAAGGTCCTTCAGTATCTGCAATGCCCAGGAGCATGAAAGACCTGAAAATGTAGTTATTGGTCTTGCAGGGAGATGCTCCATGTGGAGAACGTATTTCTGGAACGGAGCAAGTTTTTATTACAAAAGTAGATTTGCCAGAGAGCTAATGAAACTTGGTTTGACGATTTTCACAGGCTCCCAGCACAGTGGGGGTTGGAAGGGACCTCTGGAGATCATCTGGTCCAGCCCCCTGCTCCAGCAGGGTCACCCAGAGCAGGTGGCCCAGGATCACATCCAGGCAGATCTTGAAGATCTCCAGAGAATGAGACTCCACAGCCAATCTGGGCAGCCTGGACCAGTGTTTTCTTTTCCATCAAAATAATATAACCAAATGAAAAAAAAATGGAGCAGAAAGGGAAGATTTCAGGTTTCTGAAGAACACGGACCAGTGTTTTCTTTTCCATCAAAATAATATAACCAAATGAAAAAAATGGAGCAGGAAGGGAAGATTTCAGGTTTCTGAAGAACACTGGTTCTTTTTCTTTCCATTCATTCCTTTTTCTTTCCATGCTTTTCCATTTGTCTTTATCTGCATCCCCTCCTCCTTTCTATTTTTCTTTCTAGCCCCGCTTCAGCCCTTTCTGTACTGCTGAAGAAGAAATGATATGCTGGTAATATCATTAGGAATGTATTCAGCACTTCAAACAGAAAGGCAGTTGTTTGCAGTCGCCTTCTCCGCCACTTTTTCCATATGGCACTGGTAGTCCTGGCATGTAAAATGAGGTCCACTCTATATAGTTTGCCCTTAGCTTCTAACACAAGTGGGAGAAAGCAATCATCAGTGGCTGTGCTTTGACTTATTGTAGAAAGTTTTTAAGTAGAAGAAAAAAAAAAAAGGGGTTATTTCTCTTACTGGGGTGAAGCCAGTAAGTGCTGTAATTGGTAATGTCTGGGACAGGTGGCTGTGGTAGCACATGGGACTCCTTCAAACCTTTTCCCTCCCCTCTGTTGAAATGCAACGTGGTGCTCTGCACTTTCCCACAAAAATTAAGCCTTCTGAGTATCTGCTTTTTTCATTGAATTGGCACATTCACCTTTTTATTTTTCCTTGCAGGGTCCAAACTGTCATCGCGCAAAAAGAAGCGGGAAATAATTACAGCTGTGGCAGATGTTTATAGCAGTGACAACTGAGGCTATATATTTATACAAACTGCTGATCTTTCAGAGGTAGCTATAGCGACCTGCAAAACCTGCAGACCCTAATCTGCAGTCACAGGTTCCTGTGGGTTAGTCAAGGAAAGAAAACAAACAACTCGTACAGACTTAAGAGGACTAATTTCCTTCCCCTCTGGAATCTGCTCATTTTTACACCGAAGCAGCAGAGTCACTGAGCAAAGCATTGTAAGCAGAGGTGCAGAGGTATAAATCCAGTTGATGAGCACTTCAACAGTTGTGCAAGAGCTGGTCTATAGGATGCTCCTATGGGAATTCTTAACGCTGATGCAAAGCAAGGAAGAAAACGTCCCTCAGAGAAGGAAGACAATGCCCCTCACAGACTACTGACCATGTGACTTCTGTTATTTTCAATTCTCTCAAAGCAATTATGACCAGAAACTTAATTTATGGATGGTGTCCCCAACACTGGGCACTGTAAACACAGATACAGCTGCTCCACATCACAGCTTAAAGTCTGTATATGGGACTAGAGGCTTGTGGCTTAATGGAAAAGAAAGGAATTATTTTTGATAACTGAACTGGAGCAGACCAACTTCAGGCCTCTCCCTGCACATTTCCAACCCAGCCCTCTCCTCTGGGCCATCCTGGAAGGACAGGGCCAGGAAGGAGAGTGTGGCTCTCACATCGGACTCGCCAAACGCACACTTCCTACTCTGGGCAGGATCTGCCCTTGCAGGGAGCAAATTCCACTTGTCCGTGGAGCTCCCCAGTTTGCTGAGCCGGCTGAGAAATTATCTGGGATGGTACTGACATTTAAACAAGCAGTAAGTCTCTGAGACCCAGTCAGGAGTCACCAGATGGCACAGATAATTTTTGACATCAGTGACGCTGCTAAGCCTTTGGGTACCAAGCAGATTGTAACCCCTCAGGATGTTCAGGCAAGGCACATCCAACCTCACAAAATCCTCCCAAACATGCATCTCAGCTTCTCCATTCAAAAAATCACCCTAGGAATAATTTTCTTGTACATCTAGGTCCTTTTGGGTAATATCCAGACATACGAAGCATTCATTTGAACCACTACGTCACAGGCTGCTTTGTGGAGCACTCTGCTCACCACTCACCATCCGTCTTTCCCCGTTGATTCCTCTCCACTGCTCAGCCCTCTTCATAATGTAGCTCAGCTCCTGACCGGAAATCTCCAAGTCCAGTGGAACAAAGAATGTGCCTTCCTCACCGTGAATGCGTCGAAATACGTCCAACAGCCACCCTTCGTTGTGAAGCCTAAGGATGGAAATGACACATTTGGTTAGTTTTTGATAGAACTTTTCATGCATAAAAAGGAAAAGGTGCCTTGCCCTTTTGCAGACTTCTAAATCTTGGTATTCTCTTCATGACTGTGTTTTCTCCCTGTGAATAAACAGCTTCTTTCCCACAAGCTCTCCAACATACCACCCTCCCCAATCCCCTGGAGGCTTGACAATACCTGAATCAAATCACGTCAACTTAAGCAGCAATTTCTTTTAAATATTTCAAGATACTGACTTCCCCCAAAAGATCCTGATCTCCCTTTCTGTCAGAAGTGTCCAACATCTGTCCTTAGCATTGGGCTGGGTAACCAGTTCCAGTGCTCACATGGAGTACCTCGGGTAGGCAGGAATGGAAGTCCTGCTGTGCCAGGGTTCACTAATGGGCAAACCACATCATATAGAAAGGAACTACTCAACATTTGTTGTGTTTTTTTTTTTTCAACCCCAAGTTTGAAGTCTATACAATCCAACTTTTTCTTGATGTTAGAAAAGTTCATTTTGTTTGTTGGCTTTGTTTTTCTATGACATTTCTGTGCTGCAGTAGGGAATTGAATAAACACCACGCAGTAAAATCCTCTGCCACAAGAAAGGCTTGCTGTGTGGTATTTCTTAATGTAGGTGAAACCAAGAAATATTGTGAGGCTTTTGGAAAAGCCTAGCGTCACATTTTTAGCCTTGGATGAACTCTAAGACTTCAAAACACTGCTGTTTAATTCAAATGGAACCTCTTCAAGTTCATCTCTTTCTCATTTCTACTTTTATTCCAAAACCAGGGGTTCAGAAAATAAAGATGAGAAAAATCTGGAATCTCAATCTTGGATATTAAACCCAAGGTCTCTCCTTTTGTACCCTCTTCCAAGCTAATATTTTATTACAATTCAGACATTGCTTGGTGCCAGTCTCAGCTTTTCCATCCTTCCCAGAGACTGGCTGGATAGCCCTGAGAAGCTCAGGAGCAGAATGAAGGTCACATTTGCACTAGCTCTACATCTCACCTTACAGCATGCCCAGCAATTACAGAGAAGCACACTCAATAAACTGCTTAGTACCACCCTGCCCACAGCTGAAATTTACTGTGGAACAGAAATAAGGAGATGCACCAACAGACAGTTTTTCCACTTGATCTTAGGAGGAGCTTTAGCCCTCTCTTCAAAGGGGAATATGTACCTTAGGGACAAGCTCTATATCCAAGAGTTTCTGTAATGGGCTAGCTATTCTGATGCTGAAATCTGGCAGCACGGCTCAACATCAGATTAAGGATTTATATCTCCTGCTTTGCTGCAAAGGTGACCTCTGTACTTTTTTCCCCAACCTTTCTTTTTTGAAACATTCCTTTTTGAAGCTGCAGCCCTAAATTTGCTGTAGTTTCCAAGGTATCATTTTGGGATTCTCTTATCATAAGAGGAGAGCAGCTGGAAGATAACCTAATCTAGATGTAGGTAGTCCTGGGAATATAAACACACTGGCTACCAAGAAATAACAGAAAAAGCTCTGAAGCATGAAATGCAAATCAGTGCTAAAGCCAAGGAGGATACTGAAGTATCTTCAGACAAGCTACAGAAGACTTTTTTATATATATAAATAACTAATACTATCCATGCAGTAATTCTCCAAATTCCACAGTGTCTTCAGAGACGAGATTGCCTCTTAATCCCTGGATCTATATTAGATGTCTTTTGATGAAATAGGTGCAAACATTGACACATAACTTAAAATTTTCCTTGTGCTTAGTTGAAAAACTAGGAATCAAGCTGGTGGGCTTTCTGGCCCTCCACTCATCTTGAAACAATAATATTCCATGGTGTTCTTCTTTGAAATTCCAGGTCAGCAATTTAAATGACTTGCTGCTTATCTTGCTAAACAGGACAAAGGCCTTGCCATTTATTTAAGCCCACTTAATGTAACATTCTTATTTCAAATGAAGTAAAATTTAATGCAGTTAAATTACTGTCTATTTGCTGCCATAAACACTTTCTATATGAAGATTTTAAGCACATGGTTATAAACAATATAATTAACTTTGAATTAATTAAGAATCATGAAGCCTGTCTTCGAGCTTTGTTCCTTTTGCCCAAAAGTACTCAGCTTGCTCCTGTTACCTGCTTTCATTTCTTTCCTTTGACACAAAAACTAATAAAACACCACTTTTTGTATCTTAACACGGCTTCTTATAAATATGACAGTAGTAATTTCTATTGCTAATGCAATCAAGAGCAAAGCAAAACTCAGAGGCTATTTTCTAGAGATATGAGACCCAGTATACCTTACAAGTTCATTTATTTGACAGAAAGAACAGAAAAACCAGAAAATATTGAAGTGCTTTGCTACCCAGAGTCAGATCAAAAAAAAAAAAAAGACTTCTCAAAAATTCACACGCACCAAAAATTGAAGGTTTCAGTTCTTTAAACAATTTATTATGTCTTCACTTGAGCCTTTCTCATAACTTTTTTAAAAACAACAGTACAAAAAATATATAAATAATTTTGCTGTTAACACTGAAAAATGTTGGGTTTTTGAAGCTTTCCCCAAAAAAATATTTCAGTACCAGGACATTCAGACTCTTTCCAGCAGATGCTTCTAGTTGAGATGGGTCTGCATTTTCTCACAGCGAAGAAAACATTTCACCAACAAATTCCTGACTGTTTCTAATGTCTAGTGGAATTAAAACGAAGGAATTGCAACCAGTGCCACTTCATTTTTCCAAAAAGTAATTAGAATATCTCTCCATGCTAGATGTGCTGCAGACTCCCAAGACGCCCAAGAGGAGACAGATTTATTGAGGTATGTTGGTTTATAAAGACACAAATAGATGCCTACTGCTGTTTATCCCCTGCCCCTGATTTCATTGGCTTCCTGGTTCTTCAGCAGTGCTGCCATGAAGCTTTCTAGCTGTGGCAGAAACAGACCCTTCCCCTACTTGATTTGGTGGGTTCACTATTCTTAGCCTTTTTCCTTTTTTTTATACACTGCTGGAGACCTGTTTAAAATGGCAAATTGCTGAGTAATCCTAATGGATGGCATCAACTCCCACCGCCCGAGGGCCAAAGCTTTCCCCTTGCAATAGTGTCTTAGGACACAGAAGACATCCCTCAATATTTATATTATTTCATCTTACAAGGGAAAGATGTGGTGGATGCCTGCGTAAAAAAAATATGGTTTCCTATGTTGAGCAACTTTACATTTAAATATCTTTGAGATACAACACCTGAGAAACATTCACACAAAGGGATACCACTGCCTTGTTTATAACTCTATTTTCTCTCAAAAATATTGTTCTGACAATAGTTGTGAAGCAACGTTATGAATTGCAAAGATGCTCCCCTTAAAAAAAACATTTTAAAAGGTTTTAATGTTATGATTAGTGGACTGACAGTGAGCTGCTCGGGTCCTAGCCAGGTCCAATGCTCTCACTGTGTCGGGCTGTGGACTGTCCTTGTACGTCCACGTCGAGTTCATCTCATTTCAGAAGCTCGTCATGTAACTTTACTCTGCACAGACTCCACTACTCAAAACATTTCTTTTTGTTATCAAAGAAGCTCAAAAGACCTTATGCACTGCAACAGATTTTGTTACCTTCCCTTTCCTTTCGCATCTTGCTATGAATCATTTTTAAAATGTGTCGTACAAAGACAACTTTTTTTCCCCTAGTAACATTCTTCCCCCACCCCTTTATTGGAAAACATTATGGGAAAATTGATCCAGAAGGAAAGGAACCTTTGATGATCTTGCACCTGTTCCCCAGACAATGAAGATGTTGGTAATATTCTCATAAAAACCTGCCTTACAAATGTTTTAATTTAAATTAATTTTCCTGAGTAATAAACGACAGCAGCTAAAACTTATGAAGCTATTCAGAACTATTAAGTCAATGATTAAGAAGGCATTAACATCTCAAAAACTAATTAACTAGACTACCAGTAGATCGGAGTTGTGTACAGCTTCCAGGAATGCAGGAGCTTTGAAGTACTTTGCAGAAATTTAGATTGCCATTTATCTTTTTCCGCCTGCTGCAATGGAATTTGTGGAACGGAGACCGAGGGATGATTCTGTCAGGTGGAGGGCACAGGCTGAGCTTCTCTGCTCTTACACCTGCCTGCACCTTGCCTTCCTCTACAGCTTCTTGTCGGTGCCAATTGATTAAACGAATTAATTGATTCATTAAATATATTAGGTAACCTGTCTCGTTTATATTCAATGTCCTACATAAGTCCCTACTGAGTGTACAGCTAACGGTGCCTGCTAGAAAGGGGGTTGGTGAAATACCACGACAAGCTGAGTACTGAAAATGGGCTGCGTTATTAGAAAAATTATTTGGATTAACTCAAGTTGTGCAGTGGGTTAAAGCTTCAGTGACATGAAGTCAAAAATCCTGTGTCATTGAAAGGCTGTAAGACTCGGAAACAGATTTGTGCGCTTCCCACCATACGCAGCTTGTGGAATTTTCCCTGTTTCTCACACAAAACCTGCTTGGAAGACTATAGACAACCTCTTCCCAAGGACCAAAATAAAATCTACACACACTCTAGAGCTTAAACCCTTGACATAGACACCACTGTCGGAAGCCAAAGGAACAGAGGCTCCTGAAATCTATGAAAAATCACGGTATTAATTGTGTTCCTGCTGAAGAAATAAGTGGCTCCCTCTCTGACTCGCTGTGCCCATCAAATACCAGTGCATTAAAAGTTAAGCAGAAGCCAACCCCTCCTTGATTGTCTGTGATTCTGAGCTCTGCATATGTGACATTGCTGTGTCTTTTTTGATGTCACCATATTTTATCTCATGGGAGAAGGAGCTCCTATGGGGAATAATGAAGTAAAGAGACATACCTTAAAAAGTACAGGTACAACACCGCCGACGAAATGAAGAACAGGATTGTATAAAGCATCACAGTGATTAAGGCACCAGGAATCCCTGACACGTCTGCTCTTAGAAAGGCCCAGTAGAGCTTTGCAGCATCAGCAATGGGTTTCTCTATGCTGTTCCCAAGTCTCTGTCACGGGGAGGAAAAAGAAAAAACAAACAATGTAAGAAAATGCCAAGCATGAACAGATAATTCACTTAAACACATGGAAGAACCTGAATTTCTTATAAGAAGGATTTAACTGCAATTTGTGGGGCACACAGCTTGAAACTGAGGAGTCTGCTATACAGAAATTAACCATGAGATGTGAAATAAAATACTTCCTGGCTTATTTTAGTACCATTAAAAATCTACCCTATAGAGGTGTCTTATTGAACAAAACCCACGTCGCAGTGGAAATACTCAACGTGAGCTTCGTTAGCATCCTTCAGGAGAAATGGAAGGGGAAGAAGGCTGAGATTGCCTTGTTTTAATGCCCAGAGAGGCATAATATCAAATGATTTGTGCTGCTGTTTTAAGGAGTGCTGAGTGAGGAGGGAATGCTTGGGGTGGCACGTTAATTCCAAACTGATCACTCTCAAAATGGCTTGCCCTTCTCACAAGAAAAATGCTGGTTCCAACCACGCTCAGCAAGTTACATTATTTTGAACATGTGCTCTTCGGAGGGCCAGTGTGTCCCCTCCCTGGTGTTCAGAGCCAGGTTGGATGAGACCTTGAGCAAGCTGGTCTAGTTGAAAGGCATCCCTGCCCATGGTGGGGAGGTTGGATTAGATGATCTCAGGGGTCCCTTCCAACCTAAGCCATTCGATGATTCCATGACATCCACGGCAAATCCCAGTTTCAGGTTGAGTCAGTGTTTGGTACAAAAGTAAAACCATGACAGGATCTGGAACACCAAATGGAAGTATCAGGGCATCTGCATGTGTTGCCAGCTGACACCCAGGGGAGCTTTTCCACCAGCTTCTCAAACAGCAGCACCAGTGGATTCACAAACCTTCACTGAGACCCAGTGAGGTGAGAAAAATGGAGAAAGTTTGTGAAGTTTTGCCCAAAGGGGTTGACCTTTTTTTTCAGTGCAGAAGAGACAAGTTCCCCCTTATGAAGCAGTGTTTTAATTTATGGACATGCATTAGCAAGCCTGCAGAAAATCAGATATTCCCATCACCCCCCTGTCCAGTCAGTCCAGTTTAGGAAGCCACGAAGAACAGCCTGTAACCAACAAGCATCAGCATTCTTTTATGATACAGCTCTCAATTCCTTTCTTTCCTGAGAAGAAATAGAGACACAATGAGACCAATACATCTGAAGAGATCTGGCTGTACCATCCTCCCAGTTCTGTGGTGGGATTACAGGTACCTCTATTGTAGAAAAAGCTGTTAAGTTCTATCATTAACAGCTCCTCCAAAGGTATATCACATACTCCAAAGGACTGACAGATACTCCAAAGGACTGACAGATACTCCAAAGGACTGACAGATACTCTACTTAGCTATGCTATTAATAGTTTGTGTTCAACTGCTCTGTAAACAGATAAACAGGCACAACAATTTTTGTTCTGCTGAAGAGGAAACGAATCTTTAAAGTACTAAATATTGCTAAGGAATTCATATGCATAGAACAGAACTAGTAATTTAGTTGGGAATAAGGTGGTTTGTGCAATTTTTTTTTTTTTTGCAAAGATTCACAAAGAATCCTGAAGGTTTCACAGCACTCCAGGTTTCATTACACTGCCAGTAACACACGGGAAAAAGATTTTTTTAGAAAAAATATTATTTTCCTCTTTTATTTTTTCCCTGCATCTAGTCCTTAAGAGCCAGCTGCTGTATTGACATATCATTGCCCTCTGCTGGATCAATTCAGAAGAATTCAGCTACATATCATGGGTCTTCTACCGCTCAGAGCTAAAATTAATTCCTCACTTCCCTTTTTCCTTTTTCAAGTGACACAATGACAACCAGACCCAGCGTAAAGCACATTTTGCAAGGATGTAGGACTGCACCACCAAAAAAAAATCCAGTATTTATCACTCAGAGAGGAAGCCTCCGACCTTTGGGCTTCAAGAAACTTGCACCTTCCTAAGCAACTTGCCTGGACTAATCCTTAGGAAGAGTAAAAACTTTCTGCCCATGTTTTTGCTACCCTTGCAGTGATGTGCATGATGAAAAGACAATTGCAATCCTGAGCTGTTCAAGGACTGAGATTCTTGAGTATATTTCTGTTCTCTCCCCACCCCTTGCAATGCTGCCAGGTTTCTATACTGGAAATTACAAGACCTGGGCAAATGGTAATGGCATAAAAGGACTAGTCAGTAATTCAGAACTGTCCATTTCCTTGACAAAAAAAAAAAAAAAAAAAAAGCTTTTGATTCTCTTTTATCTCCCTGTTCTATCGTCTGTCCTTGCCAAAAAAACCCTGCCTGCCTCCACCACTTTCTTACCAAAGAGACTATCCACCAAGGAAAATTCTCTGCACAGCAGTCACGTCCTGACATCCCTCCAGAGAGACAAAAATCTATTTCGATGGCCAATAAGAATAAATTTCTCCCTTAAGAATAAATTTCTCTCTTTCTGAGCAGTTCTTTCTGGCCAGACAAAAATGACATGGGGGAAAGTCTGTCTTTCTACCCATTTTTTCTTCTAGCAAAGAAATTGTGCCAATCCTTCCATGCTCCTCGAAGAGATGCTCCAAGAAAGGTGTCTTTGTTTGAAACTGGTTTGATAAAATCTGTTAAGATCTGTCTTAGGTACTTACCACACACAAAGTGATGGTCATGTGAGCACTTTGCAGTCACTAGTGGTTGTTCTGATGACACCTATCCATCCACGTGGTTAAAGAGAAGTTACTCTGCATTTTACAAGCTACCAAGAGACCAATGGACTGCTCCTGGGAAAGCTCTGGCAGAACTGGAACTAGAACTGCATTCTTCAAAGTCATAGGAAAGTTTCTTACTCCTGCAACATCCATCTACAAGCTGATAGTAAATCAAGCCTGGAATCATGCATTTGACAGAGTATCTTGAGAAAACATGAAACTGTCTCTAGTCTTCCCTTAGTAATACAGAAAAATTAGTCAACAGAGAAACCTTTGTCTCCAGGGCTATCTGTCATCTTTCATAAGTATTAAGGCCGTTAAGGACACTAAAATACATTCTAGCACCAAAATAACTGGTATTACCACAACACAACATTTTAAAAATGCTTGATCTAAGATAGATTGGCAAGTAAATCTGAAATAGCTGCTGAAAGAATGCCAGGAGAAGAGGAAAAAAAAAAAAAAAAAGAAAAAAAAAAACACAAATGCAGTAACAAAAACACATGTAAGAGATATAGTTTCATCTTTGGAAAGGATACACACAGTATATTGTGTAATATTTGAACAAATGAGTTTCTACCAAAGATAATCTCAGTGGATAAAATTGCCGGATTTCCAGTACGAAGCACAGAAAGAGGTGTGCTAATTGAAAAAAATTCTTTTGTGAAAACTCTAACTGAAAACTTATTTACTTTATTTGTATCTCATATTTCCCTCTGACCCAGCAAAGAAGTCATATTTGTAACTGATAATGGATCCAGAACTGAACACAATTCCACTGAAGTCGATGGCAATGATTTTCTCAGTGCAAGTGTGGGAAAGACAAGGCAGATCCTCAGCCTTTCCTCTGGTTTTGTGTTATTTTTTTAATACTCCAGTATTGGGTGGTGATGCCTTTTAAATATTTAAATATTTCTACCCTGGATATTAGGGAAACACCTTTTTTCTCCTCCAAGGAAAAAAACCCCAAAATCATTATCAGAATAACAACAATTAAAATTGCATTCACTGCATGGGTTCCATGATGAAATAAATAAATAAACAAATAAAAAAACCCAACAAAAAACAATAAGCTGTTTAAGTGAAAACCCCCATGTATTGCCACATGCTTAAAATATCGCAATTACCTCCCGAGAGAGAGATGATTAAGTTTCTTAAAGAGCTGAATTTTAATTTTCAAAATCACTGCAATGGGCACCAGCACGTCAACAGTGGAAAATCACATTTTTAACAGGGGTTCTTAAAAGCAAAGCACGGGGTAGTGGATGAGGAACCAAGAGACCTGAGAGAACCTGATCCATACCAAGGACTGCGGATTGCTGCTTGATCTGGAGCGACAGAAACAAGGTTGTCTTAGCCAAGGGGAGAAGAACAGCAACACCACAGCCCTCAGAAAAGCTCTCGGCACCCTGTGCCCATCGACAGGACAGAGAAAGCTGAATCTGAAACCCATGCTCTGATGGAATGGACATTACCTGGGATGTGATCAAAGTCCCCAGCCACCAAAGTATAGATGGGCTACACAACGTATACAGAGGCACAGAGAGAGCTGGGAGCTTTGCTCTCCTGATCTTATGAGTGAAGCTCTTTCAGCCCCTAAAGATCTCTGGTTTTCCACCTCCCAAGCCTTTCTAGGTGTGGCAGTATATTATATTAACTACCTTTCATGTCAGAGAAGAGCACAATAACCTCTATTTTTTCATTTTGCCTGTTTCAGTGCTTAGAAAAAAAATCTGAAGCGCTAATAATCAAGACTGCTCATTAACCCACCTCCATTAACATCCAAAATTGCACTAATCCTTTTCAAAGCAGATGCAATCATTCCAGTGGTGGATTTACTTTCTTATCTCCATATATGGCTCGTACAGTGCTCTTAATTTTATGCAGAAACGCAGTGACTCCATTAGATGGGAATTTTGTTAATAAAAAGGTAATGTATAACATTATTATTTAATTTCTTTTTAACTTTCATGTTCCATCGCCAGGGGTGGAATTTCATATCTTTCAGTGATTCACTGAATAAAACAAACTTCTACGTCAAGGTCTCATGTCCAAGTTATTTTAAGTGACTTACCCCCAGGAATGAATCCACTATGAACACTGCCAAGGGGTCTAGCACTGTCCAGAGTCCCATAGCCATGATAAACTTTGACAAGAAGGAAGGGAATGAGTCAAACAGCTGCTGACAGCCCCATCTGATCAGGACCATAAGAAGCAGCCCCGCGTTCAAGGTTAGGGGTCCCACCACAACCATGACCAACTCTTCACTGGTCTGCAGTAAGGAGTTCTGGTAGCACAGTTCAACAGTGTGAGGGAAAAGCTGGAACCTGTCAATAAGCAAAAGGAGAGAGTTAGTCTGTGCTCCTAGGCAAGCCATTAAAAAAATTAAAAAGCCACACATTCGGCACGTTGCGTTGCTAAGTTGCATCCTTATCTTGATCACAACTCTGACCAAAAACCTGTATGAAGCTACTCAAAAATAACCAACCATTTTTCCTCCTCCTCCTGCCTCTGTATCCTGTGAGCCCCTCTGACTCGGTTCAGTGGATGCACACCCAGGCCCTTGGCACTGTGCAGGCTGGGCTGTAGGAAGACCTCAGCTCCCAGAAGCACCGACACGAGCACGGGTCCTGGGAGCTGCCCCCTCTCTGCATCCTGCAGCACCTTTGGACACTGCATACAGCAGAGAACGCGACGTGGAAGATGAAGCTTTTAGCATCCCCAGTGTGACTGGGAACGTCCCTCTTGCCACCGTGGGGGTGGTGGGATTTGCAAAGCTCACACCATGGGCAAACTGGCTGGCACTGGAGGGGTCAGGGTCTGCATCCCATCAGGAGCTGCGTACAGATGCTGAAGTGTAAGACAAAAATGTCAAGCCAATCAAAGTGGCTTAAACTCTCCTCCTAACTAAAGGTGAAGAGGTTCGATTCTCACT
Organism: Todiramphus chloris collaris; assembly: GCA_025345505.1. Lineage (NCBI taxonomy): Eukaryota > Metazoa > Chordata > Aves > Coraciiformes > Alcedinidae > Todiramphus > Todiramphus chloris. The sequence goes on from JANVCC010000270.1 coordinate 3,113,721, forward strand.
TTGGTTCTGACTTGTGAGTGCTGCCACTGTATTTGGTGGGCGTACAGAGCGCTCAGCTCAGCCTCGTGCTCTGCAGGCACACAGCTACAGACTGGGATGCTGATCCAGGGCCATCTTGGCTTGAGAACACGGTCCTTTCTCTAGCTGACTGCCTGGGACAGCTGTGATTAGTGGCTTTGAACATGACCACCTCTCTCTCACAGGTTGCTTCCTTCTGTTGCCTTGCCTTTGCCTTCACAGACTTTTGATGCTTGGCCTCCCAGAAGTTTTAAAGCCAGCTGGCTGAGCCCGTCTGGGCTGGGCAAGGACAGAAGCAAGACATGGCTGGCTTTGCATTAACACCTACGAGACCATCTTAACAATACCCAGCACTGGCCAGCGTCTGCTCAGGCACCCTGTTCAAAATTCAGCCAGTAATCCCAGTATCACAACCAGCATAGTGGTCTTAAGAGTTGCACGCCCCTGGCTCCTACTGACTGATTCAGGTTTGCATGATGCTTTAAAGTGAAGAAAAAAATAAACAACAAAAGCTTCTACTGGAGAAATCTTCCCTTCCCTAAGCATGACTGATCTTTTTTGCTCTGTAAACCCATTTCCTACCCCACGGTAACATATGGAGACACAGGTATATATCACCTTGTGGACTTACATCTTTTCTTTTTTCATGTCAAGGAATGATTTTCCTGGACCTCTCTAGAGAGCTGCGATTCCCCAGCTAAACTTCATGTATCATATAGTTAAAATCTGGCAACTCACTGCAGTCCCCACAGTCACACTGATACATCAAACTTCAATTCTTCAAAGTATTTTACTCATAGATCACTTCGGTAACATCAAACATGATTTAAATGCTCCTTCAGTTTTGTGCACTTCTTGGCCATTTTTAAATACTTGATCCAAGAAAGACAAATGATTCTGGTGGAAAATACATAACCTGCTGGGTATCTTAGAAGGGAGAGAGGTAGGCATGACACAAGGTGCACAAACAGACACATCCTGGTCTGGGTTGAAAATTTCCATTATTAGCACCTTCATGTTTCTGTTAAGGTCACATTTACAGATCAGCTGGAGTCTGGCTGATGTGGTCTTTTTTCTCCTAGTCTCTGCAGAGGGTTCCACCTTGATGTGAGGAAAAACTTCTGCCCTGTGAGAGTGACAGAGCCTGGCCCAGGCTGCCCAGGGAGGCTGTGGAGTCTCCTTCTCTGGAGAGTTTCCAGACCTGCCTGGATCTGTTCCTGTGTGGGCTGCCCTGGGTGACCCTGCTCTGGCAGGGGGTTGGACTCGATGATCTCCAGAGGTTCCTTCCAACCCCCACCATTCTATGATTCCACAAAATATTCCAACAGAGAAAGAAGGCAGCGGGACTTACTTTGTGACGGGAACTGAGATGGTCTGAAGGAAGAGCCATTGGCTCAAATAATGCAGGTAAAGCCTCACGAACCAAAGCAAAACTACCAGCAGCACGAGCAGCCAGAAGTCCCTGGAACGCCAGCGTGCAGGTCCCAGCTCGGAGGCGACTGCGGAGACCACGCAACGGAAACGCTCCACGACCCACCGGGACAGTCGCACTTCAGCAGGAGGATGGCAGCTGGAAATGGAAATAAAAAAAGGACTCATCCAGGAAAAAAAGCAGCAGTTGCTAAAAGACTGTAGAGTCCTGTTACACAGATAAATGTGGCACAAGTTCTGATCCTAACTTTGGCTTGACTGACACATCCAACGGTAAATATAGAACCTTTTTTTTCCACGTCAGTCTAGGCAATAGGCAGCTTCCTCCCACAAATCATGCCCCTGGTTTTATAAAGAAAACAACAAATCACATTCAAACCCTAGGTTTTTTTAAAGTCTTTTGCTTTCATTTTGATTTCAATTTCCTCACAGATTGCTCTCCGAGGAATGCTTTATCACTTATTTTCCTTCTGAGAAAATTTTAAAAGAACTTGTCATATTTGTACTAGGAAAAAAGAGAAAAAAAGGGTTTATTTTATTGAAAAACGTGAACAGCTTTGTGGCATTTGGGTAAGAGAACTTCAGTCAAATTTTGCAGTACACAATGTGGGCTAAACCTCCTCTTTAAATGAGTTTGAAGTGAAAGAGAAAACAGAAAGGAACTTGCCCTGTGCTGCGTTCTGCTAGCGAGTGTGGTGTGATTTGCCCTTTAAGCTAATTACTACACGGCTTCAAAAGAGGGGGGGGGGGTGGTGTAGAAAAAAAAAAGAAAGAAATGAGATGCAGAGATGCAGCCTTGGCATTATGTTTCCAAGAAACTCGAGTCTCTCTGCTGATTCAAAGCTGAAAAGACAGTAGCTTCTTTGACCTTTCGGAACTTCTAACTGCTATGCTGATTTCCACTGATTTAAATGACTAAGCAGCTGAGATGTGCAACTCTGGGACTAAATATGATGTCATCATGTTCCAACTGTTATTTATATTGATTAAGGCTTCTGAAAGTTCAAAAATATAAAGATCTTTTTGTGGAAGAAAAGATGCTGGCTTTTTAAAGTGTAGGATATGACTGGAGAAGAAGCGACAGCAATACTTGTTCTGTATTTTCTACTCTTCTAAAGCGTTTTTCTGTCTACACACATGTGAGTTTCTTAAACAGCTGTGTACAATTTTTTTTCTCCAGCAGTCACAAAGAGAACTGTCGATGGCAATGGAGAAACTTCAAAGGATTCTGCATTTGGTCCAGGTTTGAATGAGCAGGAGAAATAAAACCCCAAAACTAGCCAGCTTTAGCTCTGGATTTTGGGACCAGCTTTGGCATCACGTTACTACTGATCCTCAAACGTGTGTAGAAGACATGCTACCAGCCAGCACCTTTTCCCATGAGATGGCTCAAGCTTTAATTACCTGGTTGGCTGAAAAACTGGAGGAGAAGCTGTCAGGGACACACCACAAAAAGTAGATTCTGGGTGACTAAGAAGGCCTCAAGTACAAATCACCAAAGCTTCTCACAGAAGCATCTGTTGGGCTGAGACAGGTAATCCTTGAAGTGACTACAGGCTGATCTGTCAGGGCTTTTGAAGGGCTTTTTGAAACCCTGCAGTCCACTTTGCTTACATCCCAATCGGTCACAAAGTCCTACTTTACAGACTCAGGGCCACATCATGAATCACCTTCCTCATATTGTAATTATTTACACACCAGCAGCCTCCTGGAAGATCACAGCACGTTCCATTAACATCATGAAATCACAGCCTAGGCTTGTGGGAGCAAGAGACAAAGAAAAATGTAGAATAAGAAATATAATTGACTGTGGTATTATACTACAATAACCATGGCATACTGGATGCTCTGAACTCTGAAGCTAGATTGGACTACATTGTCTCTTACATAAAGAAATTCTGGGCATCTTTAATAACTTCCAGCAAAATCTACTCTTAATTATTCACTCCTTGAGAAGAATTAATAGAGCAGGATTAGTCACACAGTTAATTTTGGTTAGACCAAGTAGTTTGTTGTTCAGGCAGAAAAAGGAAAAATAAAATAAAATAAATAAATAAGAAGAGAAAAAAGAATACTATCTTAGCTCTTAATACTCTCCTCATCCTTCACCAAACAAGCAGAATTACACAGATGTCCCACCCAGCCTCACCCTGGTCAGAAATCCCCATCCTACAGGGATCACTGCCAATCGAGAGCACCAGTAAACAGGTATTTTCCACAGAAGCCTGGACTTAGATCACCACCTCATCTCATGCAAGAGCCATTTGCTCCTAGACCATTCCGGCTCGATTCACTACACGAAGCTCCCTCTGAACAAGCACCACCAGAGCGAAATGTTCGCTATACCACCTACTCAACAACCTTCCACAGGAAAACAAAGACATTCAGAGCACTTTTGCTGTTCTCAAACCCTAGGAGCCTTCCACAGGCAATGACCCTGCTTAAACCAGCAGGACAGCATCTGTGTTGGACCCGATGATCTTGAAGGTCTTTTCTAACCTAGATGATTCTATGACATCTTTGGTACATCTTTCCTATGAAAAAAAAAAAAAAGCAATAGCAGCCCAGAAATTCCACAGAAGGCCAAGCTCATTGGAAGTCAAAGAAATTGAGAAAAATATACCTATTAGGCAGAACCAAACAAAAAGAATTTTTACTTTTGGAACAGGGATTACTTTTTATAAGGCTTCATGATTTTCATCACACACCTCCACCATCATTTCTAGCTTGTAAATGGAAACTGAAGTAGTTTCTTTTAGTTTAAACTGTCAGAAGTCCAGATCCTGAGTGTCAATTCTGTGCTAGCTTTGTACTTCCCTGTGCCTGTGCAACACCTTCACACGAACACCATCAACCAGTGGTAAAAATTACTGGAAAACGCAGCATAACCAGTGAAGTCCCCAACCCATCACTGGAACCTCTTCGTTCACTTTCAGACAAACTCAGTGGACCCCAACTTACTTGTGAATTACAGCAAACTATTCCTGAGTACTCATTAATCAGCTCCAAGGCTGTTTACTGGTTGTCACTTCAAGACATCAGGCTTCAAGGATATCTCCTGTTGACTTTTTTGAAGAATGAAGAAAGGAAGAGGCAGAGATGCACCAAACAAGTGGAAACAGCCCCTTTAAATATTTTTAGCTGGTGTGACTGGTGAAAGCTCGTGGGTGAAGTGACAGTGCTGGCAGATATAGTTTTCAGAAGAGATTTATATAAAAGTTGCTTTAGGGCAGACAGCATGAGCATTACCTTTCAAAAAAACACAAAACAACCCCTCCACCCACAAAAAAAAAAAAACCAACAAACCCAAATCTCAACCCTTGGGTGAAAACTATATAAAGCTCCAAATGAGAAGCCACTTGAGCAATGGATTTATCCATGATTCCTTGGATTACTGGTAAGTAATTTGGCTGAATGTTTCTGTTCTAGGGCATTAGTTTTGCATTTTTCTCTGCAAAATGCTGCAGTAACGAATAGCAGAGACCGAATTACCATAAAAGCAGGTCAATTATTTCGATGGAAATTGTTCAGAAGGAAAGAAACGATGCACAGATTCTCTTAAGCTTCACTTGATGATGATGACAGAAAAGTAATGGTTGATAGGAGCCAAGTGTGTAGTGTTGGGTGACAGCTTTGCTGCTGACAAACTACGGTGAACATTTGTATAATGCACCGCAAGACTGGCACTTACTGGTGGCACTTACTGGTGGTGGTGGTGGGAGGGGGTTAGACCTCAGCTAACCCTCCTACTCCAGAGCAACACTGGCATATACCAGCTGAGGTATTCAGCATCTAGTCCTGAACTCACACTGCATAAAAGAAGGCAAAATAAATGTTTTGTGTTACCCATGCAGCTAGATTTAAAGAGCAAATACAGTCACAAAGGAGTTTATGCAAATTCCTTTCTGGGAATCACAGTCCTCACAGCTCTGGATTCTGTGCAACGTATTTACTCAGTTCACAACTACTAAAGACCCCTCCCCATCATGACCACAAATGGCAGGTATGGAAGCTGAGCTGTAAAGTCCTTCATGGCTTATCAACAGTAACTAAGATGCAGGAAATGCTGCCCAGCATTAATGCAACAAAATGCTATCAATTTCCACAGGAAAACACGCCAGTAGCTGAAGGAACATCTCAAAATAATACATTAATACCTGTAGCCCTTCGAACGGAAACCAGTTAAAAACCACCACTATGAAGCATGAGGCAGAAGAGAAACTGGTTCCTTCCACCCTGCACAACATAAACATATATATAAACCATATAATTTTATTATCATTAGAAGGATGTTATTATTATTCCTTCTGCATAATATTTTTCCTTTACAGATCTCTTCTTGCATTACCAAGAAATTGTCTTTATCCCAGGCTGGATGGTGATGATACAAACGACTTTGCCCAATAAGCCAAAGGCAGAGCTGCGAACTGAGCTCTGCTGAGTTACAGTCCATTATTCTATCCACTGGATTCCTAATAAAATATTACTTTTTTGTTTATTTGTATGCAAAGTGAATATAACCGGGGAGAACATTTGCCAGGGATGAAGACACTTTTTTTTTTTCTCATCTCTTTCCAGTTCACACTTATGCTTCATATTCTTCGGTTTGCAAACACCAGCTCTTTGGACCACAAACAGTTACAGAAGCTGTCTAGGGGTTATCTGCTGAAAGAGAGGTGACAAAAGACCCGAGGGGACATCAGGTAATCCCTTAACATACAAACTCTCATAAAGGAATTTGTTCTAGAGCTTGCTGAAAAATCCAAACTCCTGATCCAGAAGAAATGCTGGAAACCCTGGCAGGTTTATTTTTCAGATGCACCTGCAGTGAAAAAAAAAGAAAAAAAAACCCTCATGAAACTGCCAGAAGCATCCAAAACCCAGGAAGGCTTCAGGAATTAAACATTCTTGCAAAGCAGGAAAAATAGGCAGCCAATAACTGCAACGCTTGGCTTGTGCTGCCACAAAGAACACGAGGCAGGTATGCGAGAGCAGCTGGCAACACCCACTCTGCTCCACCAAGCTGGGGAGGAGGAGGAGGAGGGTGACGGCCTTGCCAAGGTCCAGGCTGTGCCAGCTCACGAGGAGATGGCCAGCAGGCTGCAAGCTCTGGAGCAGCCACAAGCCCAGGTGTGTTTGCATCACGTGCAGAGCCAGGAGCCAGAACAAACACGTCGGCTGAACTCTTCCCACAGCCCACTCACGCCAAGAAGCTCCCGGGGAAATAGGCTGGCACTGCTATTGCCTTGGACTTGGAAGGGCCACTGTCTTCCTCCCTACTGGGGATGGACGCTGCGGGTCAGCAGGCCAAGATGTGTTCATTAAAGAGGGAGGGAGGAAAGTGCTGACAGCTTCATAGTCCTCTGGATACATCTATGCTGGCCTCAGAATGGTGGATGCTCAGCTTCTACTACAATAAGACTTTACACCAACAGCAAATTTGCAAACAAGAGCAGAATCCCTGTCCATATCAGTCCCTTTACTCAACGGTGTAAGGCTGGCAGAGGAGCCCATCTTCTGCCTTTAGCTAACTAAGGATTTCCTGAGGGAATTAACCAGGACATTGGCAAGAAGAGAGTTCTTCCCACAGGAGGAAGGAAGAATCACAAACTTCGAGCGGAGTGGCAACAGCGCTGGAGGACACGGTTGCTCCTCGGAGAGAGCTGGCAGAGCTTTGCACATTTCAGCTTTGAGCAGCATCTGACAATGACAAAGCAGAGAAATTAAAAAAAAAAAAAAAAAATCACAACACCCCCCCAGATTATTATTGTCAAGCCTGCAGTTTAGGTAGGCAACTAAAACTTTGGCTATTTCATGCTTAACTGCATTTTCATGAGCCTATTGGCTTGGCACAACGGCCTGGAAATCTTAGAAGAACAGACTTTGTTCAAATATTCCAGTCTGTCTGGTTCCAGCTCTGGATGGGAACAAACATGACATGAGGAAACTCGAGTGCAGCTTTCAGAAGTTTTAAGAAGCTCTGGTTTATATTGCATTCCAGAAAGGAACAAAAGGCAGCAGACAGCCTCTGCTATTCATCCTCATGACATGGCGAGGCCGGTGAAGAAGCAAAAGCAAGCGTGTAACTCCTCCCCTACTTGCTTTAAGTAAATAAGAAGACAATGAATGAAGAAGAAAAAGACACAACTCATGTACAGGAGACTGTGAGATGCCAGCAGAGAGAGAGATCTCACCAACACAGTTCTACCAGTAAGTAGGCACAAATGCTCAACCATGTACATGAGCAATAAGACAAAGCTTAGGAACTGAAGAGGAATTGTATGGGTCAACCAGAGTAACAAAGACACCTTCGAGCTCACCTCAGTCACAGATAGAATAAAAACTAAAGGAGGAGAGATGCTAGGCCTAAAACATCTATAGATGTTCAGGAGAATCAAGGTAAAAACATTTTGTGTTAACAGCAGCAGCATAGCCTACCCAGAAGAGAAAGAAATACATCTGTATGTAGGTAGTAGCATTCCTGCTTAAGCTAAAAGAGTCCCCTGTACCTGATGTGTGGAATGGTTTCTACCTTGACACAGAAAACATCCCCAAGGACATTTGCTCTGTCTGGAGGAAAAATGTAATCTTCCTCCCGACCAAATACAGATCTACTTCTGAGAGCCACTAAACACTCAAACACCATCTGTGAGCTGTGCATTCATCTGTAACACACCAATTTAGCTGGCAGGCCACTGGGAAACAAGACTCTGAAGTTGCCAAGTTAAAATGGCAAGCCAGCACCAGCCAAAACTCCACCAAGCAAACAGGTGAGGTTTCCAGTGAATGTTGCAGCAGGGCAAGGAAGCTTCAAAAATAAGAAGCAGCCTTAAGAGTGTGGGAGAGGAAAAAAAAGAAAAGAAGAAGGAAAAAACCCCAACCCAATAGCTTTGATCTTTCCTATCCTGGACTTAATTAGCAGCAGCATCGGAGTAGGAGAGTGGGTCTGTACAGCTGGAGTCAAACAGGCACCTTCCTTCAGCGAGAATCTACCCAACTGAGGCCACAGGAGATGCACAGGATGGTCCTGCATATCCAAAAGACCTTCTGCTGGTTGCACAGCGATGAAACTTCATCTTAAACAAACACGGACGAGACACAGGTTGGAGCCCCTTTACTACTTTGGTTGCACCTGATTATTCACAGCAGCAGGAATGAAAACTGAATTCCCCGCACGCTTGCGTCGTTCCCTTTGCTGTGGGTGGACTGGACGTGTGTAAAGATGCTGGAGCTGGGATGTTGGTGGTTAAATCGTTCACTTCACGTGCAGAACTGCTCCATGGAAAAGGACCTTGGAGTCCTGACAGACAGCAAGCTATCCATGGGACAACAATGTGCCCTTGTGGCCAAGAAGGCCAGTGGTCTCCTGGGGTGCATAAAGAAAAGCTCGTCCAGAAGATCAAGGGAGGTTCTCCTCCCCCTCTACTCTGCCCTAGTGAGACCACACCTGGAGTACTGCATCCAGTTCTGGGCTCCCCAGTTCAAGAGGGACAGAGATCTACTGGAGAGAGTCCAATGGAGGCTGTGAGGATGATGAAGGGATTGGAACATCTCTCTGATGAGGAAAGGCTGAGAGCCCTGGGGCTGTTTGGCCTGGAAAAGAGAAGCCTGAGAAGGGATCTTATGGATGTTCACAAGTACCTGCAGGGTGAGTGTCAAGGAGAAGGGGCCAGGCTCTTTTCAGTGGTGCCCTGGGACAGGACAAGAGGTAATGGTTGCAAAGTGGAACACAGAGTTCCACCTCAACATGAAGAAAAACCTCTTACTCTGAGGATGACAGAGCCTGGAACAGGTCTGTGGGGTCTCCTTTGGAGATTTTCGTGACCTGTCTGGATGCATTTCTGAGTGATCTGCCCTAGTTTTGTCCTGCCCTGGCAGAAGGGTGGGACTCGACGATCTTCAGAGGTCCCTTCCAACCCCTAACATTCTGTGATTGACAATACTCAGGCACCATGCACATAGGTGGGTGTAAAGAGGAAAGAAAAAAGTGAATCCATGGCTGTGGCTTGTAGGCAAAAATGCTTCTGAAACACCATCCCTGTTATTCCAGACAGACCTCTACAAGCTTCTGTATGACCTGACAAAAATGACCTCTCCTTTTTTACATCAAATATAGCAAGGAAGAACTAAGCAGGCAAAACGGATGGAGTCTGGGGGGAAAATGGGACATGTATTTAGAGCAATTCTGACCTCGGGAATTAATTTTTTTACTTCACCATCAATTACTCATTTTTAGTTAATATTATTTGTGCACCAACACGTCCGTGCACAGAAAAGCTTGACACAGGAATAGCAATCTGTGAAGGGAGTGAAGTGTGATGTGACCCAGCTAACGCCAATTAGAACGCAGTTAAACATAAATCCTTACAGATTTAAACATGGCCAGATAAGGCAATTCATGAAACTACAAAGAAAATGTAATATGTGGGAAAAAAAAAAAAAATCTCACAAACAGAAATTTGCCCAAATATACATATACACACACACACATTGTCCAAATGTAGCTATAATAAACCATTTTGGAAGAACTCTTCCTCCAGGTTTTGATGGAAGAGAATCATATCTGGCTTCAGCAGATGACTGATGCTAGAACACTGCCTTTAAAAAAATATGGTTTTGCTTTAATAAAACCTGTTTTCCAAAAGAAATAAATATCTACATTAGGCCAGCTTAATTAAATCTTTAAGAGCCTTAGGAAAAAAAAAAAAAAAAAAAAGAAAGAAAGTAAGGAAAACACCGAAAACAAAACATCATTAAGCACTTATCAAGATGAGAAAACTTAGATACTGTACAGATATCTTAAATTCAATTACATGATGAAAAAAACATAGCTATGGAGAACGTTAAACCGAAACCTTTTTAAAAGATCTTCATAAACACCACTGAAATTAGGGTGGAAATTATCCATACAATTTAGTCAAACAAAATGCATCACGTAATAACAGTATTAACTTTTTCTTTTCAGTTTAATGCTATGTTATTATATTTAGCTGCCTATTTTAGAAAGTAATTTGTGTTGATGGCTCTGGAGAAAAACCAAGCATTAAAGAACTAATTTAATTCCTTCTGAGCTATGTTCAATTCAAAAATATTTCTTTCAGAATGTCCCAGTCCTGCAGAATCGGACTAGAAATCCACCTTGAACTATGTGCACTTTGACTAAGTCTCTCCCCAAGGCAAAATGATCCTGCATTCAGCAGGGTTTTATCCCAGTCTTCTAAAGGACTTACACAGAATGTACCTGATATAACTGGACCAGAATGTCAACCGGGATAGAAATTATGATCAAGACATGGAGGATACATAATGAGAACCTTATCTATTTTACAGTGGACTGCTATTGGTAGGGGAGTACCTTTAGGGGGTTGTTTAGAGAAATCAGGTCTCACGCCTTTAAAAAAAAAAATATATATATATATATATATATAAAGAAAGAAAGAAAACTGTGTGATTTCTTGTGCAGTGCTCTCCTTCCCGCTTGTTATACTGTCTGACATAATGGATACTAGCTGTGTTTAAGGTGTTCAAGAAGGCTTATTACAGGCTGCCTGGCTGCCTTTGGAAAGGAATTTTCACAAATTTTCTCTCGATGCGAGGAGCGAGGACGCGTTTTTCTTCCTCTGCTTCCACGGCGTAAAGTAGAAATTAAAAAATTGCCACAGCTTGTTGCTCGAAAATCGATGTGTGATTGCGAGCTGCACTGGGAGTTTGAGGAATATCCCCTTATCAGAGACAATCTCTAGATAACATACTTCCCTCTATTGCCCATAGCTGCGTGTAAGACACGGCAAGACAAATGCTGGCTTGCTTTTCTCTTGGTGTCATCTATTGATCCAGTGAGATGCTCTTCATCTGAAATTTCCTTCCCAAAGGGGACATTTGCTATGAGAAGCAAACCCTTCTGTCTGGTGCTAAGAAATCCTGAAACTTCCTGCTAATTACTGCACAGCATAGTGGCAATATACAGCCCTAAGTGTTAAAAAAAAAAAAAAAACCCAAACAAAAACTAACAAACCACCTGGAATGAGACAGGGACCATCCTTTTCCTGGTATAAACGTTGCTTTGCAATACTAGGAGTGTATTATATAAAAAGTTTGACGTGCTAAGCTCACGATGTGTTTTCTCTGTGTTCTAGATAACAACGTACCCCAGGTCTGTGTTTTTCTTTGGGGGCATTTCCTCTCAGGCACGTTCAAAACCTCTATTCCCAGTCTGACATGACCCCCCAGTATGAGCCAAACCACAAAAGAGCATCACTGGGAGAAACACCAGCATGGGAGGATAACCAGAAGCACTGGATAAAGGATGTCGAGGTACAAAAAGGAGATGCTGCCTGCAAATGAGTCCTTGCAAAAGTCATCTTTGTTTGCACATCTGCGCTGCCTGTGTTGTCCCTACCTACAGTAATGTGCTGGCCTAAGACATCAGCATCCTCACAGAGAGCTTTGTCTCCTGAGAAAGAAGGTGAAGCTGTAGAACAGGCACAATCCTTTAACAATAAAAATTGGCTTGTAAAATACACAGCTAATCAACATCCATGTGAACCTTTGCAAAGAGATTTTGTTAAAGCTCCTAGGTGTAGTTTCATCAGACTGTAAAAGAGCAATATTTGGTAAACAAAAAAGAAAAAAAAAGTTTAAAAATCATCTATTTCACTGGCATTAGAGTATTTTGGACTTTGCTCCCCTAACCCAAAGGAAGTTTTGCTCAGGAGTAAAGAAGGGGAATAGACTTTTTAGAGAGGGCAATAACCTTGTCCATTCAGTTGAACTATAAAGTAGAATTAGACTACTCATCCACCACACACAGGGTTTCTAAAAAGCATCTAAAAAAGACTCAGTTGTAAGACTTCACCCAGACAATATGGATTTCCAGGAACAGGAGAACTGATTTTCTAGTAGGTCACACCTCAGCATTTCTCTCCGTGGAGACAACACCTGAGGTATTTTCCCTCTGCTCTACCCCTTGCCAAGATTAACCGGTAGCTTCAGAAGTTTCCAGAGGTGAAGTAACAAGCAGCCTTCCCGCAGAGACTTCACCTTCCTATAAAAACCTGGCTGAGAAATAAACCCTGAAGTTCAAGAGACGTTAACTCAAAGCTTCCAAAGCAGCAGAGAGACACATCTGGGCAGAACAAAAGCTTTGTTACTCTGCTGTCTTTGATAAGTGATAGTTGGCAGGTATTGAACTTACTATGCAAATAACTTCTCTGTTTGTTTGATTTTTTGGTTGTTTAAGTTTTTTTTTCCCCCGTGTATATTTCTCTACAAGTGTATTTGTAAATAACGAGGTTTGGCAATTTTTATTTATTTATTTTTTAAACTCACAGAAAATATTTTCAACTGTCTTTTTACAAAGACACAGTTCTGCTTGGAAGCTCTAGGTTTTTCATCAAAGAACTCCAAATACCTGAAAGACACAACTACAGTTTTTCAAAGAGCCAGACAAGAAAGGTAAAGAACACTGAAATAACCTTCAAGAGGCACCACAGAGGTGACTCTGAATTTAAAGCTTTAGTGTTTCCTTATTCTGCTGAAAGACTGGATTACGAAGGGGTGTGGGGGAGACAGCTTGCCAGTGAGCCCTGTTAATTTTCTACCTTTCCAGCTACAACGAAAATATCCACACAGTCCTAGGGGACAAAATCCCAGTATCTTGGACCCGTAAGGTTTTTCCACTGAATCTGGTCCGAATTTGGCCAAGATTTCACTGGCTTGCAGGAGACTGTGCTCCTTTGACTTGATACGATTGGTAACTCACCCAAACAGGAGCACCTACAAAATGGTCAGGTCTTCCCCTTCAAAAATATTCCTTCCAGAACGTCCCAGTCCTGCAGAATCTGGCTAGAAATCCACCTTGAACTATGTGCATTTCTCAGGCACATTCAAACCAGCTCGTGTCAAACCCCAGTGTGATGGACCCATGGCACTACTGGGGCCAATGCTCCTGGTGTAGAAGGATCCTTATTGCTCCTTCCCTCCTATCCAGAGCTTTTTGCTGAATTGCCAAGCCTAATAATCGGATACATTTACACAGCATTGATTTTGTTTAGCTTGGTAGCCTGCTCACCTTCCCATAAGTTTGGTAGCAGCATATGGATGGAAAAGCCTCAAGAAGTCAGACAGGGTTGGCAGGGTGAGAATTCCAAAGACACTGAAGGAATTCAGCTGCTGAAATACAAACTAGAACGAGCACTGTGGTTACAGGATACAGACAACTTTGAAAACCTCTGCCTCGGTTCAGACAATAACTCTCTCAGGCTGGCAGTATTTTACAGACTTTTTTTTTCCTTTTCTTGCTTAACATGCAGCTTTCACAATCTTTATTTCCTTAAGAATGAGCTTTAAACTGACTCGGTCCAGCACGCATCAGAACTTAGGTTAAAACTTTCGTTTTCACGTCTCTGAGTTTCTTCTTGTTGATATTTTAGTTGTGTAACCTTAAAATTGTGTTAACACACTGTGCTATTTTTTATTTTGCTTCTGTTTTAACCTGAAGGCAAATTAGTTCACAGGTCATATTTGATGTTGTTCTTTCAGCTTAAAGACTTCAAATCATTATAAAAAAAAAAAAGAAAGAGGGAAGGTTTTGGTTGTTTAGTTGGGGGTTTTGGTTTTGTTTTTTTTTTTTGTCTGCTTATTAAATAATTTTTGCTTGCTGGACTCAAGGTTTGAAGGTAAAAATTTCCAAAGACAATGCCTTTTGTCAGTGAACCTTCTGCTCTGTTTTTAGAGGCACTCAGCAAATTCCAGCAGTGGGTTTCTAGACACAAAAGACAAATACAACCACTCCATGATTTAGATTGGCTTTCTGTTTGTGGATCATGAGACTCACTGCTGAGCACGTCAGAAGTTGGCTGTGGCATTTAATGAAGGTCGTCAGCAACTTCATAGTTCCCATAGCAAAAGAAAGTGTGCTTTGGTTTTGGGGTGTGGGTTGGGTTTATTTTTTTTTCCCTTCCTTCTTCTGGGGCTCTGATTAAAATCTGGGACTGGAATTAGCGGATAAACTCAGTTACTGCAAGAGAATCAAATTAAAAGTATGGAACAAGCTGGTGCTTTGAAAAACTGTTGGATTGCATAGGTTTCTTTTTTTTTTTTTTCCTGTTTCTCCCAAAGACATCATTTAACATTCAAAATAAGTATTAAATTTCCCCTCAATTTGAAAGTTAAGAGTCATTCACGAAATTAGGAGCAATAATCATACTATATTATATCCTGTCTCATGTATGTCTCTTGGGAGGGCTGTGACTTGTCATAGCATGAAGGAACCTGGAAAAATGATTGCTTGCTGCTTCAAACAGAAGATGCACAGCTAAGATGCTCATTAACGAGGCAAAGGAAAATTAATTGACATGTCTAATAGTTCTTTTAATATAGCCTCTAAGCCTTGATGTGTCAATTGTCAAATTACCCCTGACGTACGTTCTTTCTCTCAGTGATCTTGTGTCACAATGAGAAAAGAGAGAAGTAACATGACTTTCCCTGGCCTCTCTAAATGCTCTTTCTGGGCCAGGGCATTAGAACTCCAGAAAGATGAGATACATCAGCCCAGTTGCCTTAGTCTCCCACCAAACCAGGTCTAACCTCCAGTACTCCAGTTTTGTGACTGCTCTGTGTTAATGATGCATCTTTCCTGAGGCAGATGATGATTAAAAATAAAAAAAAAAAAGCTTCAAAAATCCTAAAAGTTTCAGCATTTCTGCATGTCCTCACCAATCCTGAGCCCTCCTTTGACCAAGGTCAGAGTTTCTTTCATCAACTCGGGATCTTCTCTACCTCTGCTTTCCCAGTAATGGTCTCTGCTCTGAAAGACTGCCTCTTCCACCCTGCAGTAGTCTTCCACGCTTTCTCCAGCACAGCCAGGTTAAGAGCAGACCTCTTAGAGCTTCCATTCTTTTCACATTATCATCACCCAGTCCAGGCTGGGGAAAAAAAGCTGTTTCCAATCATTTCTGTTAGTCAACTCTTTGCCTGAGAGCAAATCCTGTGATCAAGATGGTTATACTGTTCATTTAATGGATCTTTGTAATGGTTCCTGATATTCAACCATTTGGTATTTCTGTCCTACATGAAGTTGGGAAGAGGAGGAAACACAGAGAAGGCAAATGGGTCATGTACCACCCACATCTGCAGCTTGTAGTCTGGCACAAAAGTCTGCAGCATTCCAAACACTAAACAGCATTTGAGATCTTCACATCAGCAGATTCTTTAAGTCATAATTCCAGGAGCTGAAGAAATCCCGCTTACAATGTGATTTGCTTCGGGCTGGTTTTTCATACGTAGGTTAAGTGGTGGGATTTGGAAATCAGCCCCCTAACAGATCATAGTAATAAATCTCCTAACACTAAGCCATGCTGGGAAATACAGCTCTTTGTGCAGAAGGAAAACCACTGCATAACAGCATGTCAGACCTCTATAGTTCTGTAACAAAAATAAATAAAATCACTGAGATATTTTTCATTTTATATTCAATAATCTCAGTCATTCTGCTTAGGGTATTCATATCCATGGGCTTTCCCCTAGGAAACAGCCTCTTCTGCAAAGAATAAACACACTCAATTCCAACAGTCAAGAAAGTACTACAGAGGAACTGCCCATAAAGCTTCATGTGTCCGGAAAGTCCAAGGCATCTAAAGAGCACCAGATTTCTTGCACATTTGAAGGCTGAATTCACAAACACTAGATCTAACGTGTTTCAGGCATAGAGAAGTCCTTTCTCATGGGCTGCAGAGAAAGTCTGTACAGCCCAGTGGATACATCTGCAATTGTCACATGGACCCTCAAAGGTCCAGACAGCTTATAAAAATGGTGAAAAGTCTCCAGCTTCCACCCAGGCCCAAAAGGGAACATCTGAGAAAAGCCAGGTTGGGTGAGAAATGAACATAGAATTCATTAACGTTTCTCTGAATGTCTTTCTATTACGTGGTGATTTTTGAACACTCCATGCTACCAGTACTACCAATTCAGGCAGCACCACAGGTACCATTGGCCTGAACATTACCCATTTGGACAGAAACTGAAGCAAAAGAGCCAGGAAAAATAAAAGAGAGTGGGCAGAAATGTCAGAAAGGAAGTTTGCAAGAATGAAGGCATTAAAAACCATCCATGTGAAGCAGAAAGAACTTGAAGGTCTCTATATAACATTTCTTTTCCATTATATACATCATAATATGAAAACAGTAAGGATGCTGAAGCACAGACACCAAGAATATTCCCTGAGATAAAGCAAAAGGAGAAGCAGGATGGGGAACTGTCCTTACTGTCCATGTGTTCTTCTTTCAAACTGACTCTAATTCTTTGTTGCCGAGATGTGGGAGTTACGCAAGGTAATTCCTAATGCAGGCAAAGAGAACCTGTGTTAGTTAATTCATGCTTCATGGGACCTCACTCAAACACTTGAAGGTCTCTTAGAAGTTCTTAATTGCAGAATAAAGACAGATGAGAAGTAACTTTCCCTTCATGTCAAGATTTTCAAGGGACCATTCTGGTCCCAAATTGGGATGGAAACAAAAATGTTCAAGCACTGGTATTTTGGTCAATGAAAGGACTTGTATTAATCATTCGAAGTGCTTTGAAATTACTTTGACCTTTTCAACAGAAAATGAACCCTTTTGTGTACATTAAAACATGTGAAACAAAAGTCATTGCAAAACAAATGTTCTTTTCAAAGTATCAAGATGGAATATTTCAAGAGCCTCCAAACTTTGTTCCAGTTATCCTTTCCTGAACTGGAAGAAGAGTTAGCACCAGCTCTTTCCCACAATTTTTTTTTATAATTTTTTTTTTTTTTCTGTAAGTCTTTGTTTTCCAGTGAAAAGTGCTTTGTCAAAAAACCCAGCCCTCAGCCACGGCAGCGATGCCACCCAATCCTTGATTCCGATGGGGTCACCTCCTTCCTTCCCTTCAGCGGGTAGCTTGAGACAGACTGGAACATCCTGGTGTGTCACACGTCTGGCAAGTGTTGTGACAGACCATACAGGCCACTGAGATGGCACCTCTAGTGAGGAAGAGGATGGCAAGTTGAAAATAGCTCTTCCATTGTGCGATCTGGGGACTGTCCTTCTGCTGAGAGACTTTGCTCCAACGTGGCCATGGAACTGCCAGAGGCTGTGTGGGAGGACTGGGAAATGCTTGTCAAGCCCCTGGGAAAGACAGGGAAGGGGAGAGCTCCACACTGAATAAATCGTCCCTGGGATGACCCTGTGACCTGCTCTAGGTGATCCTGCTCTGGCAGGGGGGTTGGACTAGATGATCTTGCGAGGTTCCTTCCAACCCCTAACAGTCTTGGGATTCTATGAAAAGCAAACCCAAGTCTTCACCACACAAAGGTGACCATGGATCTGTTTAACCAGTTAAATTACTGAAAACCCCGGTCCGTTGTCTGCATTGGACTTTAAAAATGCTTACCCTGCAAATCTTCTTTTCCTCATTAGCAGCAGAGAAGCCGAGACTGGACTGTAGACAAGGGCTTGGTGCAGAGGCTTGAACAATAAACCGATTAGATTTATTATGAGCAGAATGGGATGACACAACGCTGGAAACACAAGCAGCCAGCCTACGAGCCTCGGCTTGGTTACGAAAGCATCCACTCCTAGGCTAGTTAAATGCAGCAGCATGCCACTGATGAGGAACGTTTGCTGTGAGCTACAGCTCCTTGGGCTCTCTCCCTGTAACCATGAAGAAATCAGCACACAAGCACCACACACATCGCTTTTCACGCTTCCTTTCTGCGAACAGCACACACTCCCTCTTGTAAGAAGTGCAGCTAAACTTTGGGTTTTCAGCTGCCACAACTGCCCTGCCAAAGCCACCAGACTTACAAGCTAATTCCCACTGGTGACGCGTCTGATTTCTTCTCTCTTTGCTTATTTTCTTAACATGTACTTCAGGGATTTTTATTTTACCACTACATCTGAAAATTTAAAAATTAATAATAAGCTTTCTCATGCTGGATGAGTACTAAAGCAACAGACTGCTTTCATTTATCAGAATTATCAGAGTTCAATTCTGCTAAGTTAGTAGCAGGGCAACCAACAGAAGGGCTCTTCCAAGTACAAACCTATTCATTTCTCATTTCACTGGTGCACCAGCTTAGCCCCAAACAAAAGTCATCTCTACCCGGTGAAAACACACTCCCTTCTAGTACTCGCTTGGAGATTTCTAATGAACTCAAGGGGTGAGGGTGTGCTCTGAGTCCAAGACTCTTACACTATCCAGACCAGCAGGCTCAGACCCAGCAGG
The DNA here is from genome assembly GCA_025345505.1 of Todiramphus chloris collaris. Lineage (NCBI taxonomy): Eukaryota > Metazoa > Chordata > Aves > Coraciiformes > Alcedinidae > Todiramphus > Todiramphus chloris. The sequence goes on from JANVCC010000270.1 coordinate 3,132,414, forward strand.
AAAGAAGGCAACACTCAGTAAACCTGGTTCCCGTGGAGGCTGCAACTTTATTAAATGTAAACCACATTACGGGCTTATTTAAATTAATGGGCACAGTGGGTGCTCAACACCTCTGAAAGAGTCTGCACTAGGACTAGCCATAAAATTTTCCATTGAGACTGTTGTGTCAAAGGGAACTGAGACTTCTGACTAGCAGCTCTTGCCAGAAAACTGCCTTTCCGTGGGAATTTTTTTTGTCATAAAATGATCAGATTTTGGTGCTGAAAAAAACCCACCTGTTTTGTCTCAGCAGCTTCTCTCATCAGGATCATAGAATGGTTTGGGTTAAAAGAGACCTTTCAACTAGACCAGGGTGCTCAGAGCCCCGGGCAACCTCCCCTGCAATGGTGCCAGGGATGGGGCAGCCACCACCTCTCTGAGCAGCCTGGCACAGGCTCTCCCCACCCTCAGCACCAACAATCTCTCCCTTCTTTCCAGTATGAATCTCCCTCTTTTAGTTTAAACCATCCCCCCTTGTCCTGTCCCAACAGGCCCCGCTAAAATCAGTACCCAGCACTTCATCTGCGCAGCTCACGAGCTGTGTGAGATGCTCTTTCCAGATCACCTCACTTGGATATACCAGAGTTAAATGTACCAACATGCAACACAAAGGCTGTAAGACCATGCTGCAGGAGGAACATGCAGAGAACCCACCTGGGAAACATGGCTTTTAGAGGAAAATGGGGAGGTGAGACCCAAGTGCCATCCCCTCCACCCTCACTCCACATGCCCAGGTTTCCATTAAAGAAACCCAGGACAACAGACAGGGTAGGAGATCACCCATGACCCTCTGTCAACAGGACCAAAAGACAGTGACCACAAAGGGCACCTTGGTCCTGCCTATGTCACAATGGTCAAGCAACCAAGTGACAAACTTTCTGAACAGTCACTTAATTCCTCTGGACTGGATGCCCCAACTTTGTTAAAAAGCTATTGTTTTCTTAAGGGAGAAAATCCTTTCCCTAAATTTTGTTAAAGAATTAAGTTTATTAACTTAAGAAAGATGAAGAGAAAGTAGCGGGTGGTGTTTGAACAGCCACTCACCATGGTTATGAACAGTGGACATCTCTACAGCACCCTTAGCTGAAAACCAAAGGAGGCTTTCTCAGTTAAAGGACCTGAGCATCGCTTTGTAATTGGCTCTTGCAAGAAACAGAAATATCTTAGACGAGTGACAATTACTTGCATTATTGTCATATTTAAAGTGTCAGTGTCCAATGATTTCTTTCAGCTCATAATAATAAATTCTGGATTTTTAAACATCAAAACCAAGAAAGCTACATGGGGAGAATGTCATTGAAATAAAAATGATCCCTAATATGGACCCGAAGCACCGTTTTTCACCAATTAACAGAAGTTGTAAATAAATAAACATGGGGCAACTGTGGCAAATAAGAAATTAAAATTAAGAATGACATAAATTGGTACATTGAACTGTACTGACTGCAAGTATGTTTATACATGAGCACTTGTAAGTAGAGAGACCTACATTTATACTTCCACATTTTGCATAACCCCCAATTGTGTGGGTGTAAAAGAAAGAAACATGTTGAGGATGCCCTGCAATAACTTAAAACCATAGTTTTTTGAGGGTTTTTTTTCTATTTTACATTCCTATTTCTAGGCATTTATAATGACAAGATGAGGATTCACAGAATCACTGATGAACAGCAACTGTGTCCTTTTTATATGCTTCCTAACACTCCCGGAAAGCTTTATAGTAAACAATTTGGAAGATAATGAAAGGTAAAACTTCCATCTGAAAAGGTTTCATTCAACAAAATTATTGGGACAATCACTTAGGTTAAGTGTTTAGCCCAGAGGGCAGAATAAAATTTCATCAAAATTCAAACCATGCATAAACGATCTCAACCTGCAGTGTCTATTTATACCACACAACATGTTAGTCACATTTTTCACTGCGGACGGAAAGTAACGATGAAGTAACAGATAAGGATGAAAGACTGAATATGTGCTATGCCACCCATGTATAATTCAGTTAGTGGCAAACGTGGATGAGAAAGTATCCTGCAACTGCCCGTGTTTTCCCACTGCCTGAGAAAACCCGTGAAACACTAACGAGGAAAAGGGCGCAGCAAGGAAACCAGAAACATTTCTCATACACAAAGTAGCCAGGTAGAAAAGAGAGTTAATAAATCAGCAGGTCAAGGATTCAAAGACAAGGAGAAATACAAATACAGACCAAAAGAGTATTACAATTTGGGACCTTTAAGCTTTGGTGTTTCTTAAAAAAAAAAAAATTAATTATAATAATGAATGGCTTTTTTAAATGCAGAGACCAAAGCAGTGTCATGGGGTAAAAAGCATCATTTTTCTAAAGACAGAATCTTCAGATTTTGGCAAATACCTCATAAAGCAAACTTCAGTGCAGACTCTGAAGTGCAGGATACTCTCCTCAACCTTTAAGAAGAAACAATCTTGCTCCTCCTTTTTCCAGCTGAAATCTTTGCTTTTGTTACTTTGGAGAGAAGCTTTGAGCTATGAATTAAGAAAGAAGCAGAGTGATTTCTCATTTTCATCCTGAGCAAAGACAAAGCCTTGAGTTGATGGCAGTCAGTGACACAAAAGGACACCTACAGTACAGAGAGTTATTTATCAGCTGATTACGGATCACTCCATTGAGCATTGCCAGTGATTCTCAGACGCCTGTTACAGTTTTTTTGCTTGAACTATTAGAAACAGCTCCTTGCAGCGACCACGAGGAGCTATCTCTGAGTGGAAGGCAGAGCTTAAAGCATCACCTGGGTGCAGCAGCAAGGGGAGATGAGAGCTGATACCTTCGGGTGTAGAGCAGCAGCACCACAAGACGCGCTGCTGAAAAGTAGAGGGAGGCTAAGTGGGAAGAGGACCTTCCAAGTGACTGGGAAAGGTTCTAGCATGACAGATGCCTCCAATGATAGCTAATTTAAATGCCATTAAGGTGCATTATATTTCACATGTAGACAGTCTACAGCGTGATGGAAGCATTACAGCAGGTTAGCGGGAGAGTTTACACTTCAGTCAGAGCAAATTGTCATCGCTCCACTGGAAGCGGCACTTGAACAACTTACCTGAGCTGAGGACCTGCCCCCTTTGTACTCCTGCAGCAGTTTCTGTCTCGAGCAAATTCCTCAGAGCAGATGCTAAAGCTGGTGGAACTTCAGCAAGTTTCTGCTGACTCATTGGCCCCATCGAGAAATTAAAGTTAATGAATGTTCAAGAATTACACAGCAATTTTTAACTTTCTTTTGCTGTTCTAAGCTTCCCCTTTACTTTTAGTTTCTTTTTCCAAAAAGGGTGATTTTAAATAAAACACTTTTCCCAATGAGCACTTTTACATCTTTTGTCTTTAGTGTAATGCTGCCATTCTTCCCATGAAGTCTAGGCAAATGGCAGAAGGAAGCCTGGAGTACATTATCTTGAGCTGATTTCCCTCAAACATTAGCAAACAGTTTGATGCACGACGTCACTAGTAGCACTATTCTCTGTTGTCTTCCCCCATTTAATGAAAATCTGTGAAATAAATGCTACGAGGCAGTAGTGCTGGCATGACAAATTCCAAGCCAATAAGTCTTGCGGTTGCCAAGATGTAAGCTCTGAAACTTGGCATTTGGCATTCCGAACTAGATAACCTTGCTGTAGTAACTACATTCACTGTATCTACAAGAGGGATGAATAAATCAACAATAATTGAACTACTAAAAGTGTCGAATTTCCAGCACAGTGCTTCAAGCAACAACTGAAATTAAAAAAACTGTTAAAACACAGCTCCATAACCACACAATCTTGTCAGGAACGCACTGAAGCAAAGGTTAACAAAAAAAGGAATGAATATGCATTCTTGGCTGAAAGTAGCTTTCCTTGATTTACAGTAGTGATGAACTGTATAAATGTCAGGTCCCACCTAAGTCCCACCAAGCTTCACGCTCTCAGTAGCAAGAGTTTTTTTATTGTTCCTCTAACATTACTCAACAGCAGGGAAAAGGCTACTCCTGGTGCACGTGGAATGCAGCCCGTGTTCCGAAGCCTGGCGGTATTGCTGAAGTAAGCAACCATCGTAAACCCTTGAAATATGGCTGGTATCTCCAAGGCCTGAGCCAAAGCCTGGTGAAGGCAAATGGGAAGATTCCAGTTTTGTAGGGACCGGGCTTAAAATATTACTGGCCTTGTCACTTAGAATCATGGAATGGTAGGGGTTGGAAGGGACCTCTGGAGATCATCAAGTCCAACCCCCCTGCCAGAGCAGGGTCACCCAGGGCAGCCCACACAGGAACAGATCCTGGTGGGTCTGGAAAGTCTCCGGAGAAGGAGACTCCACAGCCTCTCTGGGCAGCCGGGGCCAGGCTCTGTCACTCTCACAGTGAAGAAGTTTTTCCTCCTGTTGAGGTGGAACCCTCTGTTTCACCTCGCTACCATCACCTCTCCTCGTATCCCAGGGCACCACTGACAAGAGCCTGGCCCCTTCTCCTTGACACCCACCCTGCAGAGATCTGTGAACATTCACAAGATCCCCCCCCAGTCTTCTCTTTTCCAGGCTAAACAGCCCCAGGGCTCTCAGCCTTTCCTCCTAAGAGAGCTGTTCCAGTCCCTTCAGCATCTTGTTCCAGTCCCTTAATCCTGATTGAGAATTTCTCACATCACCCAAATCAGGTTTCGCTGAATTTCCCATCCACCCATTCTTTTCTCCCACTGTTAATTTGTATTTAAAAAGCACAGGTCTGAAAATCTTTAGGAGAATAACTAACACAGTAGGTTAAATGGACTCAGTGCTTTAGAGGACCCAGACAGCCCTAGAAGCAGAAATTTTCATGCATTACATTTACACACATACACAGGAGAGAACTGGGGACACCAGCCTATTGTATGCAGCTTCCAAAACACCTCTCCTAGAATTAATTCAGGCTGATTATTATCTTATCCTGGATGCACCCACCTGGGGAACTAACTAAAAATAACAGCCAATTTACCAGTGAATGAGAGAAGGCTGCTTCATCTCCCCTGAGTCCACAGATGGGTGGCAGCACACTGCAGAGTCACGTCGCTGTGACTGTGACACAGCTGGCATCAAGCTTTTGGGTACATGCAATCAAAAGGAAAATGCTGGAAGCCACTGAGATGCTGGATGGAGCCACTGGAAGCCACCAAGATGCTGGATGGAGCCATTCCTCAGGCCACCATTTGGACAGTCCTGCTACAATCTTAGTATTGTAGAGCGGTTTGGGTTGGAGGGGACCTTAAAGATCATCTTGATCATCTCATTCCAACCCCCTGCCATGGGCAGGGACACCTCCCACTAGACCAACTTGCTCAAAGCCCTGTCCAACTTCACTTCGAACGCATCCAGCGATGGAGCATCCATGGCTTCCCTGGGCAACGTGTGCCACCATCTCACCACCCTCACAGAGAAGAAATTATTCCTAACTTATAAATAGAAATAAATATCTGTGCTGCTTGTTTATTAGGGACTGATTAAAAATGTCGAGGAAGTGCATTTCCATCTCAAGCCACTACTAGATCATTTGGTTTCCAGGGCCAGCTATTGACCTTCTTTTGAGACCTCAAAACTGGAAATTTAGTATTTATTCAATGTAAGCTTTGAGGGAAAAATATAGATATTGTGGGTTTGAAACCTTTCATTTAGCATATTTTTCCTGAAAGCAGAGGAGTAGTAGATGCTAGCACAGTGGAGATACTGGTTCTTTTAGTTGTCTGCAGGAAAACTGGGGACGGTCTTTCTGTACTTACATATATAACACACGTAGAGACAGGGAAGTATTTCTCCAGAGGCACCGTGCAGGACGGTGAAATGCGTGAACTGGTCTGAACGTGCATCTTTCACCCTCTGACATTTTGCAGGTCAAACTCTAGAGCTGATGTACGTAGGTTAAAGCCAGGGAGGGAAAGGCAGATACTCAGAGATGAAAAAAAAAAAAAGGCTTTTCTTTCCTCAAAATTCCTGCCGTGTTTAAGGCTAAATTGAATACTTGTGGCATGAACGCGCATCCGCCCGCCTTTTAGAAGATGAGGCTCATGATCGACTCTTTTGAAATGGAAATTATTCCAACTTTGAAACACTATAACTTCCCAAGCAACCAAAGATGCTGGAAGGCCCCTGCACTGAATTTAAGTGAAAATCAAGGCAAATCGAGACAGTTACCCTGCATAAAACAATACATGTGATGGTTCAGGGCGGCGTTGGTTCCTCTATAGAAAGCAAGCTTCAAAGGGAACACCAATTTGGGGATTAATGGGCAAGCAATGCAGAACAAATTACATCAGCAGTTAGTTAAAAGCTCTGTAAAATAGCTTGCCCTCTATTTCTGGGTAATGGGACTTTGGGGTTGGTTTTGGGATTTTTCCACCCCCAACTCTCTCTCCCTGCAACTGTTTCAGGCTGGAGGATGAACAGCCGGAGAGGGCAGAGAAAGACACGGCGCTCAGTGCAGCGGCAATAGCTGGACCAGGAGTTTCAGCACTCTGAATCCCATACAACAAACTGCCTCCCATGGTTTCAGTCATTGTCTCTCAGCAGACACCTAAACCAAGACCTGAGGTAAGTCTAGGTACCCACCCAAGAAGCCTAGGAGGACAAAGTACATCAACAGAGAGAGCTGCTTACTCTATAACTAAGCTCAGGACAGTGATTCACGCCTTCATAACATAATGTATGGGTCCTACTAGGTGATTGAGGAGGAGGAGGAGGATGATTTTGACGGTCACCCATGCTTTTTTATCATCTCCTCTGAGATAAGAAAATGGAGTCAACAGTTACAAGGCTCATATTTGCCCAAACTTTCCTGCTCTTTTCAGCTTAACCATCTGTGGTGGGTTGACCCTGGCTGGACAGCAGGTACCCACCAAAGCTGCTCTATCACTCTCCTTCTAAACTGGACAGAGGAGAGAAAAACATAACAAAAGGCTCGTGGGCCAAGATAAGGACAGGGAGAGATTGTTCATCAATCATGGGTAAAACACTCAACTTGAGGAAACTAGTTTAATTACCAATCAAACCAGGGCAGGATAATGAGAAATAAAACTAAATCTTTAAATGCTTTCCCTCCACTCCTCCCTTTTTCCCAGGCTTAACTTTACTCCTGATTTCTTTACCACCTTCCTACCCGCAGCACAGGGGGGGCAGGGTATAGGGGGTCCAGCTGCAATTGCTGCCTTGCAGGGTTCCCCTCCCCTGCCCCCCTCTTAAATACATTATCACAGAGGTGCTACCACTGTCACTGATGGGCTTGGCCTTGGCCAGTGCTGGGTCAGTCTTGGAGCTGGCCAGCACTGGCTCCACTGGACATTATATAAGCTTCTGACAGAAGACACCCCTGTAGCCCCCCCACTACCAAAACTTTGCCAGGCAAACCCAGTAACACCATCGTGGCTTCTTGTTCCCACCCTTTGCAAAGCATCTCAGTTTATACTGAGGGCAGAGACCCTCCTAACTTATCTGGCTGTTTTGTCACCCATCACTGTATATTTAATAATAATTATGCCTCTGCAGAGGTATTTTATTCTGATAGATTCAGAACTATCCCACCAGGATCTTCAGCTACTTATTCATTTTGCTACAGGCTACAACAGAAAGAGTTAGAGAATTTACTGAAATAACAAAGTCATTTTACATACATATGGTCTATGCTTCTGTGCCACAGCAGTGACAGATAAAAAGCAGCAATCTATCATATTTTCCTCTCCACACTGTACTCAATAGGATCCAAAGTGTGGTACCCATTTTGCTACTAATGCACATGTATAACTCCCACTTATTTACTGTAGTGCCCTGAAGATGTGACAGTTAGCTATGTAATGCACTTATTATTTTTATTCATTCTATTCATTAGAGATGACCGTGTATGGCGCACTTATAGCTTTGCTTTTCTCCCCTAGTCATCAGTAATGTCATCTTTCCGAGCTCATGAAAACAAAATGTGCATTAAATGACAAACAACAACCGCATCTCACGCTCTCCTCGATGCTTCACAGCCAGCTCGCCCAGTCTTCTACCTTCCTGTGAGTCTCAACAAGCCACAGAGCAATTCAGCTCCATCAAAAAGAGCTTTTGCCCTGAGCGGGGACCGAGGTTGAAGGGTGTGAAATGCCCGCGGGGGAGAAACTTCAGTGGTACCCTCTTGGATGCGCTTTGACTGCCCTTGGGGACAAGTCTCCAACAACTTTGGGAGCCCAGGCTGCTCGATAACCAGAGAGTCAACATTTCCAGTATTTGAAAGAAGAAACCAGTGATTTCTGTCAAAAACCTGCATGATAGCCATATTCTGTCAACACATTCAGCTTTCTCCTGACTATTGCTAAATTTGAACCATCTTCTATCACTTTCACCAAATAAGAATTCTCTAAGGGAGAGCAGAAAAAGCATTCTGGCAGAGAATTAAAAACATACCCTCTTGAAGAGGGCTAGGTCAAAAATGTGAATTGCTCTGACACGAGGCAGCATTTGCTGCTCTTTCAGCTGAGTTATGTACAATCAGATGGCAACCACACAGGTCCCTTGCCAGGATCTCCAGAAAAACTCAGGTTTTGTCCTGAAGATGCTCAACAACTGAGCTTGCTCGTCCTTGCTGCTCAAGAACATGAAAAGACAGGAGAAAAGGAAAATAAGAGGAATAGAAGAACCCAACAGACATCATCTCCATGGCACCTTCAGTGAGTGATCACTCACCAATGACTCAACTCACACTCAACCGAGCAATTTGTATCACCAGTTTCTCCTCTCCATTGCTTGAGGCCAGTTCTCAGCTGGGGGAGTTCTGCAGGTTTGGGACCTGCAGGAGGAAGGGCAGCAGCTCCCAACTCTTTTCATCCTGAACGTATAAATAAAATTATCATCAAGCATAACTGAGCTGAATCCATAGGTACTCGCAACGTCCCTGTCACCGTAACTCCAGCAAATTCCAGCAAAACCAAGATGCATAGGTATTGGGAGGACTATGCAGGAGACAGCCAAGTAAAGACTCGTATTTCCTTAGCAGGTATTTTCAATCCTTATGTTTCCTGCTTTTTTTCCAGCAGCTTAGATCAATTTAGATGTAATCCTTCCTACTGATTACAGATTTATTCCCAAACAGTTTGGTCCCCTCAGTCTTCACTCCTACACCAAATCATCAGCAGGAGATACACCTTATTCCTCCATCTACCTTTCACCTGCACCATTTTACCCCAGTGTACTGGTACAGGGATATAATTCTTCAAGTCTACAAGAGAGCAAAGAAATACAGTCCCTCTAAATGGATTCAGTTCACCGGAATTTGCCCATTTATGAATTATACTATATAGCAGAAGAAACAACAGACAGCTTCAGAAAAGACACAGGGAGTAGGAAGGATGTCACAGCTCTATTTCATGATTTGTCCACAGGATGAGTTTCTAAAAAGCAAACTTTTAAGAAATCCCCAACAAAACTAAGGTTAAAGCCAAATTCCATGGGAACAGGTACCAGTCTGCTGGAAAAATTCAATCAGCAAGGACGTAAGGACATGCACCAGCACAAACATTGAGCCCATAGCTGAATACATGAAAAAATAAAATTTAAAAAAAATTTAAAAGTAAATAAATAAGATAAATAAAAATTAAAATAATTATTAAGAAAAAATAACAATTCATGACCTGTATTCTGCTGTGACTTGCCTGCAAAACAAAACTCCAGAATTGGGACTAGTCCTGGTGACACTCTGTGCTCACACGACCAAAGCTTAAGAATTTTTAGGAATGATACGTGAAAGATTTGAAGTTGTGGAAAGAAAACAGTGGGAATTCTCATTTCTCCTAAGAAGTAAAACGTGACCATCCTGAAAAATAATAACTGGAATCTCCTTCAAAATGAAATTAGAAACAATGAAATGGGGTTTGGGTGGACTACCAGAAGTTACTGTGTTTCTTGCAGTCGTTTTTAAATGATTAGCACTTTCAAAAGTAAGCAATAAAGAGGCAGCATCCTTTTCACAAAGCAAGTTGAATTCCCACTCTTCCTGGCAGTATTTTATACATAGTGCATGAAACAGATCCTACTAGGACAGCTATAAAAAACTGGTAAAATTTGACCTTTGCTTGTAGGTAAATGTTACCTATTTGAATGAAAGGTTGCATTTATAGGCAGAGAATTCTTTTTATTATTATTATTATTGTTATTATTGTTATTATTTCAACAAAATCTTCAGAAGACCTCAAGGGAGAATCCTGGGAAACTTTTTAAAGAGGCAATGCTAGTTTTGAAGACATTTTCAACACCCAGACAAGGATTTTCCTCCACCGTAGAATTCACCACCCTCCTTACCCAGCGTAAATTCAATCTGTTCTGTTTGTATGACATAAACAACAAGCAGTTTCACAGGAATGAGGCAAACCATATGTGAAGGTGTTTCGGAAAGCACAACAGGGAATACACCAAGCAGAGAAGCATCTACATTTATTTCACCGTCAAATCACATGTGTGTTATAAAGGGAAAGTTTATTGGTTTTATTAAAACCCAAGTTTACTATATTGTGCTGTTTACAGTTACCTCTTCCTGCCACTCAAGTGTCGTCATCAATGCAGAAAAAAACCCAACAAATTAGCAGGTAAAAATCATAAAGTCCATGGGTGCTGAAGCAAGGTTGCAAAGAGGTCTTGGAGCCCATCCACCCTACCCAGATTGGCACACGCTGCCAGGAGCCTGGTTCTTCTCCACGCTCCCCTTGCTGCCTCTCTTGGACGGGGGCTGCATCTGCTCCTGAGGGCTCCAAGAGAGAACCAAAGCCTGGCCCACCTGGATTCCAGAGGTATGAGGCTATAAATCTAGGTAGGATTTACTTCTTCCTGATGCCTGTGTGCAGCGGGTCAACAGCTCATCTCCTGTCTCAAGGTGCTGCCTGGTGATGCTGCACCCACCAACCACTGGATATTCCCTCCCCAAAAAAGCAGCACCCTACAAGAAATTATTTTAGAGAAGCTGGCCAGAGTCAGATGAATGCGTTTGGAGTTCAGGAGAAAACATTTCAAAGCAGCTTTTAGCCTGGGCATGAGCTACAGGCACGTTGTTAAAAAGCTAACTGCTTGGAGACAAAGGATGATTGTTACTTTTATATTTGTGTGTAATATTAATCCTTGAGAGCTGTGCTTGATGATGATGTTGGTGATGGAAACTACTAATTGATATTTAAGCTCAAGCCTGGAGATTCCTAGAGTCACAGGAAGTGTTTATGTCTGTCTGTCTTTTTTTTTTTATTAAGACAGACAAAGCTTTTTGAAATCTGGGATCTTTTCCCTATCTCCTCTAAAACTGTGCATAAAAAGCAGCACTGACGTCTTCAAGTGCTGAAATTATTTCTCAGATCTGTATTTACCATGCACTTTCAAGGAATCTGGCTTTCTAGTGACAAACAGCCACAAAGAACATTTTTTTCCTCAAATTCTGCTCGTTTTGGGGAACAGAAGAAGTGGTCTAGAAAGCTTGAGACAGCAGCTTTTGGGCTGCAAGGGTCAAAATTCCTCCAAACATTTTCTCTCTCGAGGTTGCAGACAACAGCCAGTAAAAATAGTTGTGTTCTGCTGCAGGTTACATAGGCTTTTAGTTCCAGAAACACCAGTTTCTGAGAGAAGGGAGGTTCAGAGATGCCGTGGTGGGAGGCAAGGTCCTGGGGTCAGCTCTCCAGGAAGGGCTGCAAAGCACTTGGTGACCATTTAGTAGCTACGGGGCTGTGACCACAGCCAACCACTTCAACAGTGTGCATCTCCCTGTCGTGCGTGACCACATTCTTCTGTTGTCTTGACCTCTTCTCTCTCAGCCTATGTTTTGGACTCCTCTCCCTCACCACCAATTCACAGGACCTAAGCAGAAGAGCTCTCAGCCAGTGGAAAAGCTCTTGCACAGGCTGAGAGATCAAAGCTGAAAGCTGGGGGCTTCTGCAGCCAGAATGATCTTTTTATTACATATGTGTCTAATGCCCACTGTAAGAAGGTTTGACTATGGCCTACGGACGTGAGACACTGCTGTCAAATTAATATGAATGGAAAAGGACAAATATGCTACAGCAATGGAAACCAACAACAACAACAAAAATAACAACACTACAATTACCAGAAAAAGATCTGTGACCACAAAGGAGTATTTTGCTCGTACTCTGTCTCCCTTCTGGCAAGCCCTGCAAGAAAAGAGAAGATGAGAGGGAGGAAAGAAGAGAGAAAAAATAGAGGGAGAGGAAGGGAGAAAGAGAGAAGGAAGGAAAAAACCAAATAGATCGAGAGTGGATACTTTAACTTGTCAAAGTACAACACTAGCTTTAATTAATACAGGGTATGTGCAACTTTGAAGACTATGGGTCATGCAGCATTTTATGATAAAAAAAACATTTTATGGGATTTTTGTTTTTTAAAGAGGATTTTGTAAAATAACCTAGCGCAATAAATGATTTACCAGCCCCAATAAAAGATCAAGGAAATTGCTCAGATTGCATCTCGGAGCATCTAAAACGCTGAAGTTTATGGAAATCTAAGCTGCCCCCAGATCTCCAGTCCTTTTAAAAATTTTTTGTAGTAGCTCATTATCTTGCATTGCCTTTTTTAAAAGGTAGAAATCCTAGCAGAGAGGAAGGTCTGGAAAGAGACAAAGAGGAGCCGATGCCCATTGATGGAGAAAGGAGAGAAGGAAAGGAGAAGAGACAGAAGTCAGCAACAACTGAAACATCATGCTGGTATGGCAACAAATGCAACTACCAACTCAGAAGGTGCTGGATACCCTTTCAGTCACACATGAAAACTGAATTAACTCCAAGCTTTAAAAAAAAATATTGACACGTTCTCTACATGGCATGCTGAGTCTAGTATCTACATTACTTGACCAAGAGTAGAGTATTTTATTAGAAAGAAACAGGAAGACAAAGATGATGTTTCGCTATGAGCAAGGCAGAAAGCAAACACTCTCTAAATTCTGTTTTGTTCTAAGCTCATGGGACTTTCAGGTAGTAATTAAGTAAATAAAGCAAGTGCTGGTCCCTATTTTCAGAGGCAGTACATAGAACAGTGTACTGAAATAATAAAATACCAGCCTCAGCTGTCTTCCCAGAAGGATGGGCAGCACAGTCACCATGATGCATGACTTGGAGCCTTTGTTTCGTACCAGGAATGTCCAGTTCACGTCCTGTAGCTCGCTGTGATCAGACATACCCCTGCCCTCCCACAGAACCCCAGTAACACCAGTATCCCCACAGGTGCGGGGTCTCCAAAGTCAACTGGGCTTCCTAAGAAAGGACAAAGAAAGAAAAATGGAAAGCAAAAGGAACCAACCGTAATTTTTTCTTGGGACCCAAATCAGCTTGTTCAAGCTAAACAACTTTGAAAAGAATAAAGGATCGATGCTGCTGACTTTAAAGATTAATTGTTATCACTGCAACTTTGCAAGACACGGAAGAGAGACAGCGAAGTTCACTGCCACAGAAAGCAAGCACCTCGAGATAGAAAGGGTTGATGATAATCTGGTTCATTTAATTGGAAAATTGAGGTGGATAAAATAAAACAGTGGGAGCCAGCAAGGCTATTTGGATGAATGCTGCTACTCTGAAACCTGTTCTTAAATTATGACCAGGATGGGGAAGTTCTGAATTGTCCAAACTAACCACGATTAATTCACCAGAATTATAGCAAGCTAATTCTGCAATTGTGTGTTCTTTTTCCACTCGGTCCCTGCCTCCTGCAATACTCAAGGCCAATGACCCCAGGGGTTGAGTTCAGATTCCTATAGTGAGAACAACTTCAGGTCTGTAAGGTCTTTACCTAAACTTTCTGACAAACTTTAAAGGCACCAAGTGAACGTGGCAAGTGAGAGCAAGGAGTGACAGGACTCATGACACTGAAAGCTGCTTGGCTTGCCTCGTCAGATAATCCTACTCTCAAATGTTTTGATAGGACAGTCATTTAAAGCTAAATTTTCACAGGCATTCACCCCATTCTGATGCTCATTTTCTGGATGCTTTATTTAAAACTCCAGGGGCTGGTTTGCAGAAGACCATAGGTGCTGAAGATGGGTTGTGAACATTCAAAACACAGCACAGAGCTATGTGAAAGGCTATCAGATAAATTTCCTCTAGTGAAAAGGTTGGGTCTTCATTGTTTTCTACTGATTACAAATAACTGTCCAACTTTTGCAGTTACCTAGAGGATAAAATCTCAGGAATAAATAATTACAAGTAAATGAAAAGGTTTCATTTTGATGCAGTCTTTAATTTATCTTTTCATTCAAAGTCATTCCCCACATGTGCATTTTACAACAGTGAGAAGTAGTAATATTTAAAGAACCATCCAAGAAAGGTAGTGTATTGCTCTTAAAATGCTGACAAGATTTTGGTAGAAATCCTCTTTCATTTCTTCCCCTGACACAGCTTCTCTAAGTGATGCAGCAATGTCAAAACTGCATTCTCAGACAAAAGCAAGTGCTTCCATATTTTTTTTTCCTAATCAACTTCAAGAATAAATAATAATAAGGAGTCAAAGGAAATCCAAGTCTCTAGTTACTTGTAAGTGCTAGAAATATCTTAACTCATAGCCCTATCTGTGAAGGTGAATTAACACCCCCTTCCTCACTTCACAATGATTTTGTGAGACAAAGTAATTCTGATTTGTAAAGTTCTATTGGGAAGGAAAGTACAAGAAAATCAGTACTTCTAAATTTCAGGTAGGGTCTGCTTGTTGTAAATATGGCCAGGAGGGACAGTGGCCAAAAAGCAGAAAATAAAATCCTTAATATTTGCCCAAATAAACAGCACACAGAGGGGGAAAAAAAAAAAAAAAATAGAGAGTTCTGTGGAAAAATAGCACATGGTGTCATAACAGCCACACGCACACACAGAGGGGACAAACTGCCATCACTCTGGTAACAGTCAAGCTACGAGCTGGATTTTGCAGCCTGATAACATCCATCTGAAGGTAGGTACCTCTATAATACATGAACAAGGCAGACTTTTGGGGCACAAAACTATTTGATGCCGAGATCACTTACCACACAGAAAAAGTGTATTTTTCTAACTCCTCCAGGTAGCACTTGCTCTCTGCAGATACTTTCCCTTCCTCTGGGCTTGCATTGTTCTCAGGATCTGACTTTTCTTGGTAACATTGGTCAGGTGAGTTCTTCCAGTTGATCTTTAAAAGAAAAGAAAAAAGAAGTTAGTATAGTAAGGCAATGAGCTGGGCACAGCCAGCAAACTAAGAGCTGCCAACCTCACCATGTTTTGAACTTCCTAGGTATGTTTTACTCCTCACCCTGGAACAAACCTAGAAAACAGCAATGGCAACAAAAACTAAGCTGTCCCTAATGCCCATCACTTGGAAGACACTCAACGGGACACTACAGGCAACTCCTTAGGATAGATGGATTTGAAAGCAAAGCAGTAACACCTTTGGTTTTGCTGGTATATCCTATACTCCCCAAAAAGGTGAGGTCAGACCCAACGGTCTTTGCTTTTGTTACACACTAATTAAATAAACTGGTTTATGAAAAGGGGCAGCTGAGGAGAATAATCCACTGCACAAACTTCTGCCTGAAGTCTGTTCTTTGTATTAGTTTGAAATTGTTTCCAGTGTATGACTGTTGGACAATATGGTTTTAGAAGCTTCCTTCAGTTCCAGAGGTACAAACAGACCCAAATGACATCATTCAAACCACGCATCTCAATTTTGAACATGCTGAAACAAGGACCTGCCTGAACATTAGGGTTCACCCATCCCATTAAGACAAGAGGGGCTCTTACACCCTTTGAAAGGGGATTTCACATGTTGACATGTCTTTTGCGCAGACGTATCCTCGTTAAGAGGCTCAGTTCAGGAATCTATTTAAACGTGTCAATAACCATAAGCTCGTGAGTCACTTCACCCAGTGCAAAGGGACGAGCCGGTGCCGAATTACCCACGGGTTTACACACCTCACCGAAACCAGGTCACTTTAATGTGGCTTTGAGAGCCACCCACAACTGAGGTTCCTTGTAAGAGCAAGGCATTTTATTCAAAGGCAACGTGCTATTATGGGATTGTAGGAAATGAATTTCACTCTGCCACTCCCATGGGTTGGGCTGCTTTGCCCATTACACCCACTCCATCAGCCCTTAAATTGGTCTTCCTATAGATGGAAGGCTACACACACGTTGCTCTGCAGTGATGTTTATATATAATTCTGGCTTCTCTAAGTTATCCTTACCTCCCCCTAAAGAAATAATCATTTGAGAACTTAAGTCACTTAAAATGGAGAGAATTTCCAGTTGGCCAGCCTGGTTTTGCTCATAGATATTTATACGTAGATCATCACACCAGTAACATCAAAGCTGAGAGAGTAATTCCCAGCTCTCAAGTATTTGTGCCACCGTACACATACAGGTGTAAATACACAGGACACAAGTTTCTGAGTACTCAGAGTACTCCGATGACTTCTTTCCATAGACAATTAAAAACACTTAAAATGTTTCAGAGTGCCTCTAGAACAGGGTAAGACCAATTGCCAGAACAATTAATTGGAAGATTCCTCTTTGCAGTTCTAGCTCGCTGCAGCTATGATGATCTAAGGAGGGAAGAGGAGCAACACTTAAGAGGGAAAAACTGCACCTTTCACTGGAAAATATCTAATTTAGAACAGGTAATGCAGGTAGAAGCAATTAGAAGGAGTAAAGAGTCATCTCTGTGTCTTAGTTCTCAGGATGGACATTAAATTGTAAAATTCCAGTGGCATCTAACTCAGAAAGTGTTTTCATGAAGTGATTTCGTGGTAGCTTGTACTGATGACGCAATATTTATTCACAAATTATGTCCTTGACTGAGGTACCACAAATCAGAATGCTAAAAGTATCTGATGGTCGTGGTCTTCTGCACAAGGCTGTGAGAGCTTGAAGGTTAGAGACGCACAAGAAATCTACCTTGTGTTTAAACACCACTGAAAAAATATCATCATCATCATCATACTGCAGTGCAGCCTTGATCCAGCTGCTGCTGGATGGTGTCTCCTACTATTCCTTTGAAGCTCCTTTGCTGGAAAGATTAGCTCCCTGTAGATCTGTGTAGGAGACAGCTGAGGGGACCATGCGAAGCCCTCTGGTAGCTATTCCATCACTCACAGGGACAGATTAAAGAAACACAACAGCACAAGAAGCAAACCCATAAACCATTCCTAAACATCACAGGTAGAAGCTCAGCTGGCTTCACCGTGTGCTTTAAGGGAGATGGTGACACTCAGACCAATACCTTGTGATGTCCTCCTTGGCCTTCCTTTAGCTGACACGAGCTGCAGTGCTCATCTGAGCTTCCACAGCAAACTTGGTAAAAATCATCCTCTGTGAAGAAAAAAAATAAATAAATGTATTTTTATATCTGCACACAAACCACAACTCTGGAAAGGAAGGAGCTGGGTTTTGTTTCTTCTCCCACCAAGATCCTGGGTGACTCCAGGCAGGTCTTTTTTCTTCTCCATCCTGGTTATATATAGGTGGTTAGTTCGCTTCAACCTTCCAGAAGTGTTAGGATGATAAATGCAGAGAAGCCTTCAGATACTGTGGTGCTGGAAATAACAATTATACAGATGCAAAGCAGAGGGGGAAAGTAGAACTAGAAAAAAAGATAACAGACTCAAGAAGAACAAAGAAGAGTATTTTGAACACCATAGGACTTCAGAAAAGAGAAGGAAGATCTTTTCCTTGTATGGGCAATGTTATGGATTGAGGATGAGGATGCTAAGTGATATTTAGTCAAGTCACACATCCCTCAAACTCCTGAACTTCTGTTCACCTGTGGAGCGAACAAAAATGTACTCCCACATCATGGGAAGCAGTGATGAGATGGAAGCAAAGGTCTGCATCCCAGTTCTTAATGCACAGCACGTGGAGGGTAAGCCAAAAATACACTTAATGATCATTTCTTTTTTTTTTTAATTTTTTTTTTTCCCCAGTTGCTTCCATTTCCCCTCAGTTGAGTGCTCTGAAAAATCACAGTAGAGGCAGAATCTGCTCTTAGGTGTTGCAGATGAAGATAGACAATATTCAAATACACAACATCACAGCTTGGAGCCTGTGTGTATGTCTGTACCTACAGACAGCTTTCTATTCTTCATACATCCACATTAAAATACAAACATACCTTTGTAAAGATGGTCACTGTGGTTTTTCTTTGTTGTCTGATTTAAGGATTTTATTTATTTAATTAATTGTTCTAAATTTTGGCTGACTGAAATGGGTTTCCAAATAGCTTTGCTGAAATAATGAAGACTTACGACAATGGGGTTTTTTTTGGAGACTAATGAATAAAGCAGTAATTACCCTGGCCAAAAAAACGGCGCAATAAAAAGAATAAAGAAAACAATATTCTACATTTAAGAAATGGGAGGGAGAAGGAACTCAAGTCTGTTATTTAATCATGACATGCTCTTTTTATATTTTATTTGTAATGCTCCAAATGCTCTTTTCTTTCTGTACCAACGAGCTCATTTCTTTAATCCCTCATAGATTTCTCTGAACAATTTTTTTGCTAAGTAAAAGCACAATGTAATCCTTCAATGGCTGTAACAGTAAGAAGCTGCTCAAATTAAAGATCAATAAAAAGTACAGAAAAAAAATCTGTGTGTGGGGGGGAAATAAATAAATAAAGGAGAAGATGGGAAATGCTTGCAATTAGACAGGATGAAAAATCCAAAAAGAAATTAAATTTAGTTGTAATACATTTCCCATTCTTTTCTTCATGAAAATTACTACTGAAGTGGGTTCTTTCTTTTTTTTTTTTTTCCCCTCTGTAATTTAAATGTTAAGCTGCCAGATGTGTGTCTCATGCTTGAAGAGTTGAAGCTTTGCATTATTTAGCATATTAAGATTCACAGAATTTAAAAAAGGGCTCCTTTATTGCCTGGAGGTTCTAATTAAGTAAACCTTAGCCTCGTACATTTAAAACTTGCAATACAAGAGATTTTGCTTCCTTTTTTTCCCTCTGCAGCCAAGTCTCATCAATATAATAAATATGGAAAATACTTAAGATGATATAATTTTTCTTTGGCTTGAGGAATTAAACCTATCTATTATTTTAAGAAGTTTTTAATAGAGGCCAGCAATCAGAAAGACATTTAAAGACTCCAGTCTACTTTTTAATCATAGGAGTTGCTCTTAGTTAGGGGGGAAACGTGTCTTATAAAACTGAGCTATGTCGAAATTGTTTCTTTCACGTGCACAAAACAAAGCAGTTCTGAGAAAGAAACAAGAATCGCACCGGGTTTTATTCTTAAATTGGATTTTGCCCTCCCCCCCCCC
>JANVCC010000270.1:3151809-3280793 GCA_025345505.1 Todiramphus chloris collaris
TTTTTTTTTTTTTTATAACTTGCTATAATTGACCACAGAAAACTAATAAAGCATTAATTAGCTGTGCTATCAGCAGTTTGTTCAGCGAAGGAGTTGGGATGGCTGCGTCAGAGACTGTAATAACATGGAAATTCCTTTGACATCCAGTAGCCATAAATCATACCTTAAATACAGTTATTTTTGCCATTTTAGAAAATGTCAAAGGTGTCAACTTTGGCCAGATATAGCACTTAGCGGTGACTATTTTAGTAAATTGACTCAAAACACATTTTGTTGCCTGACAGGGGAACATAATACCATTCATGATAAAAATGAACAATTTGAGGAGGAGAAAATAACACCGAGTGAGAATGATCAGAGACGGGGATCAGAGCTACAACAAAGGGACAATGGCAGGTGTAAACTCTCCGTTTATTTGGAAGTCATCAAACATATGCGTAAGAGCAGGAAAATGTGATTACACCAGGGCCTGGAAAAGACAATAAAATTCTTAATGTGATGGCTATATGGCACTGGGCACAAACTGGAACCCAGGAGAAGAAACTTCTTTGGTGCCAGGCTGCCCAGAGAGGCTGTGGAGTCTCCTCTGGAGAGATTCCAAACCCACCTGGACATGGGGACCTTGGGCCCCCTGCTCTGGGTGACCCTGCTGGATGGAGCAGGGGGGTGGCACCAGAGCATCTCCAGAGGTCCCTTTTAAGTCTTACCATGCTGGGAATCTGCAAACGTGACCCATTATAGCTTCCTGGTACAGAAGGAGAGTCACTCTTTTCCTTCAAGAGGAGGGATTAATTAATTTTCACTCGCACTTTCAGGTCTCTCTCCACACTGGCCAAGGGAGTGAGCATCACCCTTTCCGTGTAATGAGAGCCGCCCCTCAGCTTGTTCGTGGTGGGTGGCAGAGTCACCAGCAATGGGTACAACTGCACATCTCAGGTCAGATCCCAGTGTCCTCTCTGCTGCCAAATGCTTCTTCATCCTAAACATCTATACCATGACCAGGAGGGCTGGTTGGCACTTAGGGCACGTGCAAAAGGCAGCAGTGGTTTCTGTGCCTGCCCACCCATTTTCCTATCTCAGGACAGAGAGGACAATTCAGTACCCAGGTTATTCAGTGGGGGTGGTTGTCTGTAGCCTTGGCACCTTCAGATCCCCAGCCCATGGGGCAAAGCTGCCTCTGGCCATCATGGTGGTACCTGCATTTAGGACAGGACTTAGGGGTTGTGTGAGTCAGTTCTCAGACACATACATTTTACCTGGGATTTAAAAAAACCAGCAACAATCAAACTTAAAAACCACCACATACACCAAAAAAAAACCCAGAAAAACCAAAAACCCCACACCCAAAAAAACAACCAGAAACACAAACAAACAAAAACACAAACAAACAAAAAACCAGAACAATCAACAAACCAAAAACAACAACAAAAAAAATCAAGAGCAGCCTGGAAGGCTTTGCCTTCAAAAGAAACCGCAGATCTCAGAAGCAAACCCTACCTGCTGTTGACACAGACAGGCACTCTGACATAATTTAGCTCAGCACAATTAACAAAGGATATCACTATTAACGTGGGTCAGGAAGGGAGGGAAAAAAAAAAAATACCCCACTACTTCCCAAGCACCTCACAGCAACATGTTGTGCTCCGTGGATATAAATGGCCAAATCAAATGAAAGGATGTAAAAATGTCACGGAAACACCGGCCGTAATCTAATGTTGTCAGTGCACTCCACACACACCTTGTAATTACTAACACATTTGGCCTACAAAATGCTTTTCAGAGCGGGGAGCCCACCACCTCTGTACCTTTTCACCGAAGCTGCTTTTGATCCCTCGCAATTGATTTAAACTCTTCCAGCGCTTCCTTTGCCTCGTGAGAGAATGATGAGAAGGTATCGCAGGGCAAGGGGGGTGGGGAGATTACACGCGTGCCAAGTAGATCTGGTTTTGCAAACTTTCAGTGAATTAAAAAAAAAACCCCAAACCAAATAACCAAAGAACAACAAAACAAGAAAGAAAACACAAAACAAACAAACAAGTAAAAAACCCCCAAAATAATAACTGAAAAAAAAAAAAACCAAAGAAACAAAAAACAAACAAACAAACAAACAAAAAACATGTGGGGGAAAAAAAAACAACACCAAAAAGAACCAACCGACCAAAAAAACCACGCAATAAAAGTCCTAACCTGCTGGAAACACTTTAGGCTCTTCTCTTTTCCTCCCAGCTTCTTCTGACACACACGCTTCTCCTCCTCGCACGGCATTAAACTGGTTTCCCACTTCCTTTACAACAGTGGGAATACTTCCCTTATGGGTGTCAGGATCTTTCGGGGAGGTCAGGGGTTGCCCTGCAGAGGAAATGACAAGCTGTGAAATGTAAAAGAACAATTCCTTCCACATGTTTCCTTGCTCCAGCAGCAGCGAGGGGTTGTCGGCCGGCATCGCGACGGGACGAGCCAGGCTTTTGCCGAGCGGTCCTGTCAAAACTCATTTACAATTAAAGACCTGTGCAACTGTTTAAAGCTTTACAGCTCGGGTGAGTTTCAAGGACCGCCAAAGCCAAATGCTACAAACCAACCTTAGTTTTAACAGCCGGGCAGGCAGATGGAAGACAGACCGAAAACCGCTCTCGATTCTACTGTAAGCAGATAAAAATTGTACACCTGATATTCACTGCTGTTATGAGCTCATAGTTTGGCAACTGAAAAAAAAAATTCCAGCTGCTCTAATTTTTCTTCTGGTTGATGCATGGGGCACATGAACGAAATGTGCTGCTGTTAGACAACAAACCTTGTAGGGGATTTGATGGACTTGATGATCCTGCAAGTCCTTTCCAACCACAGTAATTCTATGATAATTCTAGTTCTATGATTTCTGCTCTGACCAAAACCTGCACATAACACAGTACTAAAAAAAATCATTAAAAATCCTATGGTTTCAGTATCTTCGTCCTCCTCAGCCACTCTTCCACCTTTTCCCTTGTAAGAACCCATTCTAAGTCTTGAGTGTACATCATTAGATGCTAAGGGCAGTGCTAACCATCACTTCAGGACTTTAAGCTGGCCAACATTAAAGGTGAAAGCCTCTAGAATGAGAAAGGTTTTCCTTTGGTTCTACAAATGACAGAGGATTATCTCTGGTTTGCTACTGGCCTCTTTTATTAGATCACCATTTCTGATGGATGCAAATGGGTGCTTTGCACATCACGTCAGAGAAACAGCACGGAGAGATGAGCAAGAATTTGTCAGAGAGTTCCCAACAAGTGCAAGAGCAACACTTCCCAAATGAGACAGAGTCTGACTCTAGAAGTGTTTGAACTGGAGAACAAATAGATGAGCACTGTCTGGCTGTTCTTTTTTTGGACGAAAGAGCCGCCACTTTGAAGAGAAGGCTGAGTTACACTGACATGTTGCACATGTGAATCCCCTCTTCTATGGACACTAAAGTCAAAAGAAGGTCTTGCCGTGGATCTCACAGTGAGAAACGGTGCTCTCGTGAAGGACTTGCACATTTACTGTTTCATATGGAGAGTGACATTTCTGAAGTTTTCACACAATTAGGATACAGGGTTACTCTGGATCTAAGTCTATCAAGGCAACCTTTCTGGTACTTGCATCACATCTTTCCTACCTATGCCACTTCTATTTGAGTCGTTACCACCTCCCAACACAACAACGCCTAATGATTTCCACAGAGAAATTGTCAATTCATTTATTGGCAGGGACTGTTGAACCCTTAATGGGCCAAGAGATCAACAACAGAGGCTTTTCCTAAAACGAAGCAGAGGATGGTCACGAAGGCAGAAGCTGTCTTCATGGGCTGCTCAGGGAACAGCACCCCAAAAGAATGGAGAGAAGATACGGTTTGGACTGAAGAGGCACACTAGATCTGATCATCTGCATCTGTGAGCTACAAAGGAGGTAGAACTGGAGGTATAAAGTTGTATTCCCCTGTGTTATACTCTGGGAGACAGATCCTGTGTGGCAGGGAAGAGCCACACCCAGCACAGAGCTGTGATGTAAAAGAATAATGTAGCCTGGAGTTAATGGAAAGAACGCGAAGGTTCTGTCTTAAACTTCTAAAACCAAGACAAATCTGAAGTGAAGGTTAAAACACCAGCTCCTAACCTGCTCTATTTTGCTTATATGTTGCAGCACCCCATATGGTATCGATATGTAAGATCACTCACTATTTAGACTACTGCAGCAGAGCGAGTTGCAGAGCACCAGTCTTCATTTAGGCTGCTCTCGCTTTCTCTGCTTTGCGTCTCAACCTTGACATCACTTTAACAGAACCCTTCCCCCCCCCCCCCCCTTGCTTTTGGTGGTTTAACAGATATAATATAGTATTTACAGAGCATATCAATGCGCGACAGCTTGCCACAGATCATAAACACATTTTTCTGTTGGAAATGTTGAAGTCGTGATTTTTCATCACGTGATCTCCAGTTCCCTAAGGTTTGCTCCTTTAATTGTAAATAGCCAGAAAGTCATCAAGCTAGCGTTTAATAAACTTTTAATTTGAAATGGATTACCACATGTTGTGTTTGTTTACCCATTATTAAATCTCTTAGCAACATATCACCAGCAGAAACAGCCTACTGTAGCACTGCACAGATACATTAAAAAACAAACCCATGAGGGATATTAGCAGCTAATAATATCTTTAAAGAAGGCTCCAAGAAAAATAAATATAAACAATATCAAAAATTACTCCTAGAAGTTTTGTTAGTGCAGATCTCTTTGTCATGGGAATTGAAGATCTTCCATGATCAGCCTGTTTCAGAGGTCTGCATGCAAAAGAGGACCTACAGTAATGCTTGCCCTCAGTTCTTATAAATACATCTTCCTGGACTTTTCAAACTGAGCATCACGTGGTTTTTTCTGTGTGTTTCCAGGAGTGAGACTGATTTAGTTGCAGGCTCTCTGTGTATGTGCATCTTTCACTGATGGCAGGACCAAACCACGGCAAGGACAAGTTCGATTTACTAAGAGCTTGTCCATAACACTTCACTGATGGGAAAAACTGGCTGCAACTCCAACTTTTGGATCTGCTAGTCATGGTTTTGTGTTGCATCTTAGTAGGTATGTAGAAGACGTATGGCAACAAAAAGGATCTTACTCCTTCCTCTTTTCATATAATACTTCCAACCCGAGCTGCCCATTTACCATGCTAAAAGATTATTGCTTACCTGCTCCCTTTCTTTCCCTGCAATAGCTTCCTCTTTCTCCTCCCATGTATCCTACTGTGCATCACTGCTACTGTTCTCCAATGCCTGAGGAACCTCTGTCCTGAAGAACTAAATCTCTATTTCACATCTGCACATAGTATTTGCACGGACACTACAAGCTGTGAGTTGGCTGCATCCTTCGGTTCATTAAACAAGAGGGAATATTGAACTGTCCATACACCAAAAAAAGAAATCTTTTTGTCCGTGGCACTCAGAACCCACAGCCTGAAAAACAAAAACCTATGGCAGTGTCCTGCCATTCTTCTCATTCCTGGATTTCTAACAGAAGAGCAGCAATTTCTGAGCTCATTGCAATAGGGTCAGTTATGTTTTCCATGTAGCCCAACCAGGAGGCTCTCAGAGGCCAGGAAGGATGCTCAGTCTAAAAGTAACTCACTGATTTACAAAAAGTCCCAAAAAGATTCTGGGGAGGTCTGCAGCACATAAGCAAATGATGAGCATAAGGCTGATAAGACTCTGATGCCAGAACTATCTCCTTGACAAATCTGAAGCCCCTGTTCTAGCCCAGGGAGGTACTAGAGCTATTCTAGAAATAATTAGACTAAAAAAAAGCATCTTTTCTTTTTTTTTATTTCTTCCTGTAAGCTTAGTGTCATAAGCAGCTGAACTGTTATTGTTGTGACTTTCCAAGCATTATTCAGCCTCAAGCAGAGGCCAGCAATGGGAAGATTCATCCTCAGCAACGAGGCTGGTTTAAATTGCTCACCACTGAAAACAAAGTTAAGCAACATCAATAAAAAGAATCACAGTATTCCCTGCTATGACACATGGTGGACCAGTATCTGGATGAGGAAAATCTAGCTTAACGAGAATAATAATGACTAGCCAACACTACTATGAAACTATGGGATGCTCCAGTGAAAGCCTGGATACAAACAAGAAAGTTTATATCACCTTGTGATCCAGGCTGTTCAACCTTCTCGGAGACACCATTCTTCTCAGTAATGCTTGAACACGTGAGAAGTTCAGGTGGGAGATGAAGGTGCATATCACACTTATTTTGCTTATCTGAATCCTGTGGTAGCTTAATGATCTATTAAGGAAAAAAAAACAAACCCAAAACCAAATACAACAACAACAAAAAATATGAACTTAAGCTTAATTCAGTATCCCACAAAGCCAGAATATACTTCTTTGTACACTATTTGTGAATCCCAAAAGTCCAAGATGCTGCTATAAAGATTTCAGGAAGTTCTTGTTTCTCTGTGCTTTGTTTACTAGAGTTTTCTCTCCTATGTTTTTCCCATGTACATCTTCCCCATGCTTACAGACCAAAGCAGACATCCCAGTAAATGGAGGTGACTCACAATCCAAATTTAGAATCAGTTGGGAAAATATAGATTCCCTGGATTATTAGATCATCCTGGCTTATACACTGAGTTGAAGGACTAATTTTGCAGCTTTGGGCTCTTCCCCCACCACCATATCAACCAATTCTGACTCTTCTGTTGTTGTTTTTTTACCATAGCTCTATTAATGGTTTTTTCCACCACTCTCTTTCCTAGTGTATTTTAGGTGCGTTTTTGATAAAAGTTGTTATATCTCTATGCGATTGTGAAGTTATTTTCCCTTACTTTTAATCTTAGTAGACCCAAAAAAAGAAAAGTGCCTGAAGACCATCACTACAAAAAAAGAAATAACTACACATTCTATTAAGTAAACCCACATGTTAAAATAAAGATGCTTTCAGAATTCACCTCTTTTGATAAGTGGGTTTTTTTTTCCCTCGAGACAGACATGACTATAAAAGAGGTGTATGTTTGAGGTCTTATTAAGATTCCAAATGAGGGAACGTGTCTCAGTTACAGTAACACCCTTATAATTTGCACGTCCAGAAGCAAAGCTTCCACTGAAGAGCGGTTCTTAATCCAGGCCCCTTTTCACAAAGGCATACCTGAACCATCACAGAATGGTTTGGGTTGGAAGGCTCCTTAAAGATCACCTAGCTCCAAAATATCCAAAAACTATTCCAAAAGCAAGGTTCCTACCACAACAGAGCCTTGCTTTCCCACTGGGGATCCCAGCCATACAAATGCAACATCATAAAGAACATTTCATTTTGTAGCCATCTGAAAGCACCTCTAAGATTCAATAAAACTGTGGAGTAAATTAACAGGTACTGGCGGTAGAGTGAAATTCAGAATTTCAACTTCTAGTCCAATATTTTTATCCAATTATCACCCTAAACAGTATTTTGATATTTGAAATAATCCTAAAATTTGTCTGTAAAATAATCTATTAATTTCAGATAAAAGTTGCAGCTGCATGTGATTTTCACTTTCTTTATATGCCTACTGGGTAGGTTAGTAAAGAGAGATAATATTGATTTTAAGGCTGACAGAAGGGAAAATGGAACCTGTTATGACAAACAGTGACTAAACCAAGAGGTCCTTTTTTTTAGGTTATGTTTTTGGGGTTTCTTTAAATACAAACCTGAAAGTAGAGATTGCACAACCAATGATCCAAGTCTTGAGAAATAAAATTCTCAATTTTTTTGAATCGGTCAACTTTGGAGTTGTAATGACCTCTGAGAAAGGGACATTTAAATTTTCCTTCCAAAGTGTTAAAATTGTTGTCACACAAGGGAAAAGCTCCCCAGCCCACTTCCCGATCGATCCAAGTATGGGTCCCACGAAGAAGGAAGAGTTCAAAGAGAAGGACCATGCCTGGCTTCACAGCTTTTCCAGGTGGTAGAACCTAGCAAAGGAGGAAAAGAGGAGATGTATCAGTTATAAAAATGTCACAGGGGAAGCAGCTTTCTTTTTATCATACAAAGCTCTACAAACTTCATACATCTGAATGGATTTTGCATGCTAAAACAATTAACGACTCTTCTTTTTCCACCAAATCATGTATTTGAACAATTTTCCACTCCGACAGAAAATGCTGTTCTTTTTTTTTTGTTTTTCCTTTGTGCCAATTTTGTGATTTCTTTTATTCCCCCTTGGCTTTCAGAAAACTTTCATTTTCTGTCTTTACTTACCCGTAGTGGAAAAACATGTTCACTAGAAAACTACAACAAAGCAAGTTGGGACTCTGAGCTGTCCCTGGGAGGGCTCCCTGAGATTCACCTCTGGGTTCTTCTTGCAGCAACTTTGGAGAGTTCATCCAAACACCCAGTGAGTTCACTTGCAGGCTTGCTCCTCACTGAGTCACAAACTCTTCTCCAGCCTGTTCTGGGAAGGATATTGGTACACAAGAGCCTTCATCCTTCAAATTAAAGCAGGAAAGCTCTTCTTGCAGTGTATGTGAACCTCAAGCCAGGGTCAAAAAGGATTTTGAGGTAATAAACTCTCAGCACACCAAAGACTAGCAAATACTGTTTACACTTCTCATAAGATAGAGATGATCTTCTTCTGAGCTGCTTGGAACTGTGGGAGATGGTTACCAGTGCCTTGGGGCCCTGGAGCAATTGTGTTCCCATGGCAAAGACTTCAAAATCAGGGGTGAAGAAACATGCAAAAGTAATGAATTTCTGTAAATCCTTCTGTCAGGTTTGCTGTGTGAAGCAATGCAAGGTCATGGAGAAGAGAGTAGAGAAGGAAGCAGGACAAAGACACAGAATGCGTGGTCCTATGCCACAATTTTACCTGTTTTCTGTAATTAACGTGGAGGTTGACCCAGGTCCTGCTGAACAGCCAATACATTCCAAAGGGCAGATAAAATAAAAACTACACGGAAGCTAGAAGGTGGAAGGTGACTACCATCATACCTGGGCTAACAGCTCTGAAGGGTACTCACTGGATGACAAGGGGAGATAACATGCCAGCTACATCTCTCAGAGCAAGACACTGCTGCTCCTACATGTTCTCCTGGGTTAGAGAGAACTGGGACTCCCTAATCCCTTAAACAAACTGTCTCGGATGCTTCTCTAATAGAGACGCTGTTCTGTTCTTTCAACGTTTTCCACCTTTTCTTGTTCCCATTTCACTCAAAGTTCATATCAGCGAATGCCTTGGTACATCTGCCTTGCAGAGACTCCCACTCAACCCTACCTTGCCTTCCAGCCAAGGCAGAGAAAGAGGAGCCTTTTCTCCTCCTCTCCTCCCTGTGAATTGGCATGTACTTGTAGAAGGTGACAACAGTCAAGGGTATCCTCTGACTCTGTAGGATATACCCTCAGGACTTTTTGAAACGCATGGTAAGACCTCCAAAAAGTGACATCCATACAAACTCATCACCCTCTATGAAAAGCCTCAAAATCTGCTTAAATTAGCCAGGATTTCCTCAATCAGATGGCATTCTGCAGCTCATAACCAACCACAAATTTTTACTGCCTCAAGTATTTCTGCACTTAAGCACACACCTCAGTGCAGCTCATTCCTAACTGGTATTTTGAAATACAAGCATCGCTTTTTTTTATACTCCGGGTTGAAGAGTAGGCAAGGTAATAAGCACAGCTCAAGTGTAGCTAAGTTTTTTCTCCTTTTCTTTTCTGAAGCAGCTAAGGGATTTACCCGTAGAGATAACTACTGTGTTAGGAGATGATCCATGTTCATAGTCGTGCTGGATCCTATCATTTTTTTGAAGAGGTGAATATAAATTATTATTTTAATAATACGCCTTCCTGTTTCAAATTATATATTGTGATTAGATAACGGCAAGAGGGAGAGGAAGTCAGTTAAGGGAAATCTTTTAAAACTATAAATATTGTCATTATTATGTAGGTGTACTTTATATTAATTATGTAAATATATTCCAAGACTTAGTGTAGGCTTAAAATGAAACAGAAGCATCTGTTGAAAAATGCCATAACCCTGTGGCAGCTGCTATTAAACCATTAACAGTATCAGGTTTCATTTAAACCAGATTTACCATTTTCTATAACAGCCCGTGGGAAAGCTAAAAACATTAGGCACAAATTACTGACAAAAGAGATCCTTAATCAAGCCATACATTTCATTTGGCTAGCTGGGTGCTGGAGAGTCACCTCCTCACTACAAATTAAAGGTGGTGGTTACAAGGCTCCGATCAAAGACAATTACCTGCGGTATCGAACCACCCCAAAGCAGAAGCAGCTGAAATCACGGCCGTTATCACAGCGGCCCTTTGGGTTTCTCCCTTGTTTCCCAGACTTGCCTTCAGAATAATTTCACAGGACACTCTCTTCTGCCAGCCTGCCTCCAGACAGACAGTGGTCAAGCAGCTGGTGTAAAGGTAATTGTGGCTATTAAAAATTCATTTCTTTGTTCCCTGCTCCCAGTTATTCATCATGTGCTGTAAGCTCCCATCCTGGACCTAGACTGCAAACTGGCTCTTTGGGACTGGAAACAGCCCTTTTGCTTACGATTACAGGAGCTGGGTATTTAAGCCATGCCACGATCCAAACACGTAAGGACAAAACGTATAGTACGGAAAAGAAGGATTCTGTCACACACCTTTGTGCTGCAAAGCCTGAAGCTGTAGGATTCCATTCTGTGATTCACTGTGGGAGTCCTCACACATGAACATGGGGTGTCTGACCCAGGGAGAACAGTGTCACCCATCTCAGTGTTTGCGCCAAATAGCTCTGATGGGAATCCACAAGCCAGACTCTGTGGGTTTGGGCTCTCAGGCTCATAGAATTGTTCTGGTTGGAAGGTATCTTTAAGATCGTCAAGTCCAACCATTCCCCCAGCACTGCCAGGGCACCACTGACCCCTGGCCCTCAGCACCACAGCTCCACGGCTTGGAAACCCCTCCAGGGGTCATGGGGACTCCACCCCTGCCCTGGACAGCCTGGCACAGCCCTGGACAACCCTTTCAGGGGAGACATTCTTCCTCATGTCCAACCTGAACCTCCCCTGTTGCAACTTGAGGCTGTTTCCTCTTGTCCTGTAACTTGTTTCTTGGAAGAACAGACCAACATCACCCGGCTCCAGCCTCCTCTCGGGGAGCTGCCAAACCCAGAAGGTCACCCCTGAGCCTCCTCTTCTCCAGGCTAAACAAGCTCAGGTCCAGGTCAGCTGCTCCTTACCACACCTGTGCTCCAGCCCCTTCCCCAGCTCTGTTGCCCTTCTCTAGACATGCTCCAGCCCCTCAGTGTCCTTCTGGGAGTGAGGGTCCCAAAACTGACCCCAGGATTCAGGTACAGGGCAGTGAAAAGCTCAAGCTCATGTAATTAGAGGGGGCGAAGAATCAGTAATTGCTCTCATAAGAGACCTGGGGCAGTGCCTGGAACGGGAAAGGTACAGGCAGCTCAAAGAGAACAGTTTGTTTTGATGCACTGTTTCGTTTCTGAAGAACAACAACAAAAAAATAAAACAAAACATCAGCAGTTATCTTTTCCCTGGTGGCAGCAGCCTCTTTGGAGGCAAGAGCTGGTAAGTCAGCCCACAAGCCTGCACCAGCACTCTTGATGTTCACAGAAGATGCACTACATAAAACCAGCTTCCTAGGTTGTAATGGGTCTAACCCCTTAGCTCCCTGTTTCTCCTTGCTCAGGTAGAATTTCCATTGAGGTCTGTGAGGTATAAAGCCTTTCAGTGCCAGGAAAGCATCCAGTGTCCACTTTTTTTTTTAATTTCTCCTGCAAAGAGAGATGCAGCAGAGAATAAATAATGCTGTCGTGTGGCTGCACAGGCACAAGTCATTCTTCTTAGTCTGCAGTTAACAGCGTTGCATTTAATTGAATTAAATCATAGTGCACTAAAATTATCTCTTGCCACTATTTCTGAATTCAACTGTTTTATATCAGTTTTATTGCAATATATCTTACTTCCCCATATGCCACCATAATTCCAGCAAAGAAATCGTTTACTCCAGAGAGAGAATGAATTCTATTTGAGTATTTCAATACATAGATCCAGTGTGAGGATTTGGGGGGGGTGGTTTCTCTGAGCTACTCTTGGGCTTTAACCTTGTCAAAGAAGGAACAAACCTTTGCTCCTCTCCTCTCCTCCATCAAATCCTTTCAATTTATCAGAAAAAAAGGCCCAAAATGACATTACTTAGGTCACATCGTGCAACAATCCAACCACCAAACGCGTCCAACTCAAACGGATTAAAGCGAACTGCAACATGCAAAGACAATTCAACGCTTACTTATTGCACAGAAGAATCTTGCAGAACCCCCTATAAAATAATGGCTCATCGTTTCCGACCATGTTTTTTGTAAAAACAAAATGTGGGCTGAAAGCCTTTTAAATCGGAAGCAGTGCCCATCAAACTGTTTCCTTAACAAACAAAAAAAAAATGGGTTCACTCTGCAAAACGAAGGCTGCTGGAGCCGAGGCCGTTACGGACAAATTAAGGTGGAGCTTTCACAAGCACATTTCCAGCTCTCCCAGTTTACGTGCAGGGCCAGCACGCTGGAGCAGGGAAAGGCATTCTCGGGAAGTGTTTGTGTGACTTTGAAATTTATAAAAGGCCAGAGGGGAGGGAATAGAAACATGGAGTGAGGTAAAGATAAAATATCGTGTTATTAGGGTTTTCCAAAAGTCCTATCTATCATCAGAATGTCCGGGAGTAGCTGGAAACTTAGTTCCCCAGCTTTTTGCTGCCTGTCTTTGAATGGGTATCTGAATACAACAACACACAAATCAAAGGAGGACCATGCAGTGCACCATCATTCTTTTCCCCATATATATATATTTTTTTTTTTTTTATTATTATTTTTTTCCTCTTTTCTGAGAAAGAGAATCATAGGATGGCTTGGATGGGAAGGGACCTCTAAAGGTCATCTAGACCGGTCCCCCTGCAGTGAGCAGGACATCCTCAACTAGATCACGTCACTCAGAGCCTTATCAACATCTTATCAACATCTTATCAACTCAGAGCCTTATGAACATCTCCAGGGATGGGGCCTCAACTATGTCCCTGGGTAACCTGTTCCAGCATTCCACCGCCTTCATGGTAAAGAACTTGTTTCTAACATCCAATCTAAATCTGCTCTTCTCTAAACAGACCTTTCAAGCCTGGCATAGGTCAAACAACTCCCTGACTCCTCTCCCTGCAGCTTGGAGATGTCCTTTTACGCAGCAGCACTGTCTTTCCTGGGACCCAGCATCCCAGCTCCCCTGGACTGGGGGGAAGGATGGACCAGCAGCAGTTGGGGCTCAGCGGGTGAACTCAGCATCTCGGATAAGCTGCCCAGAGCAGGGGACACAGGTATCTGGAAAGACAGCCATCGATTCCCTGCTCTCAGTCCCACAGCAGTGGCAGCGAGAGGGGTTTCTCCTGCCAGGCTGTGCCAAAGCACCCGGGCACCTTCCCAGAGCTGCATCAACTGCCCCGATGGAAGCACCTCCTGCCTCTCCCATGCTCCCAGAGCAGCAACGATCCCCCACTGCCTCCCATTCCCCTCGGAGAGATAACTCAGGGTGTAGTTAACTCCAGCAGCGTTACATGCAGCACGGCTACCTTACACCAGAGGACCAGAATCTGGGCTTTTATCTTCCCAAATACAGGGGAATAATGTCTGCATTCTGTGAGCTTTAGCCTCTGCATCTGTTGCTAATTGTCCTGGCACATCTGCTGCTAATTCTTTTCTGTTCTTTGACCAGCAGGGAGTAGTAATGTATGGTACAGCCAGCTCCAGCCTCCCCGAGTGTTTCTGGTGATATACTGCTGGCCTGGGTGCATTCTGACCTCATCTTGCAATGGGAGAAATTGTCTTTGCAAGAGGAAGGCAGGAACTCAGCTCCTTCTCCTGCCATTCCCGTCTCGTTTATTCCTGAGCTTGATTCCAGCCTAGTCAGAGTACGAGTCTCCCGGGATAACGGAGGCCACTGACACAGAAGAGCAGAGTTTATTTCTTTTGTGTCAAGAGGACACATACTTTGCCCAGAAACCACTCGGAGCCACGAAATCTCATGAAGACGTGGCCTGTTCTGCAGAGGCAGACCCGAGTCACTCCACAGCACAGCTCCGCCTGCCCCAGGCTCCCCTGCAAGGAGCAGGAACATTCTCTCTCCTTTTTCCTCCATCAGCTGCTCCACCTTGGGTCTCTTTCCTGATGCTGCTGTGGATCACCTCTTATGGAATCATTGACTCATTAAGGTTGGAAATGACCTTCAAGATCATCAAGACCAAGTGCCTACTAAATATTATCAGGACCACTAAACCATATCCTGAAGTGTCACATTTACACACAGCATCCCCTTAACTCCCCAACCTTTGGTCCAGCTGGGAATGCAGCAGCTGTCCCTTCACTGGGGAAGCTGGGCCAGTGCAGAGCTCACAATTCCTGGATGGTCCAGACACGGTCAGGCTCTTTCCGGGAGCTCAGCTATCACCCTTCTGGCAAAGAAACAGGAAGACTGACTCCTGATAACAAATCCCCCTTTGCCTTTGTGTGCCGTGTTTAAAAATTGCAAGTTTAAACAGAGCCACTTTTTGCAGCACCAATTAATCTTTCCATTTCTGCAGCACAGCTTTGCAACTAAGCTGCTCCTCCAGAGTTCACAGATAACGACGTAAAACGTTAAAGTCTTCAAAACCAGATATTTAAAGGAAAAAATATGTGCCTTCTGAGGGTGTTCTGCTGGCTCCCATGACTTGCAGATATGGACCAAAACACAGCTTAAGCCCCTTCTTTTGCAGTTCCAGACCGTCAGCTCCAGTGAGTCATGGAATTGCTTGTTTTTTCCACTCACAGCATTTTTTGTCGGGGTGGGCATTTGTTTTGTTCTCCGTGTCCTCTGTTGTTTGGAGTTTGCTTGGAGCTAAGGATACAGGCAGGGGCTGCTCCCTTCTCCCTTCCTGCTGATGTCTTTTATACAACTATTTTATGCTATAGCTGACGTCAAGCTCTCTTACAGATCTAATTTCCTCTTAGGTAAGGAATAGACAACGGAGTGGTCCAAAATAAAAACCTGGCTCGAGATGCTCCTGATTTTTAACATTTTCTGCTACATTTTCCAACACAGACCACATCCCTTACCCTAGTTAGATATGATGCATTGCAACATAGGCTGTATTTCTGAGGTCTCTGGGCAGCGCGTGCTGGGCTCAGGTGAAGGAGCACAAATGGTACAGTCCACCAGCTGCTTCCATGAACTCCTCCACGGGAGCACAATGACTACACAACATGTGAAATGTGATGCCAATTAATTATTGAAACCAAGACCTGGGATACGTGGTAACCTTGTGCATATGTAAATCGATTGCGTAATGCTAAATAAGGTAGAGTCATAGAATAGTTTTTGTTGACTTTGAAGATAATCAAGTCCAACTCTTAACCCAGCACTGCCAGGGCAGCACTAAACCATGGCCCTCAGCACCACATCTCCACAGCTTTTCAATCCCTCCAGGGATGGGGACTCCAACACTGCCCTGGGCAGCCTGGACAACCCTTTTAGGGAAAAAATTTTTCCTCATGTCCAACCTGAACCTCTCCTGGTGCAGCTGTTTCCTCTTGTCCTGTCACTTGTTTCTTGGGAGCCCGACCTCACCTGGCTCCAACCTCGTGTCAGGGAGTTATCAAGACTGAGGTCTCCCCT
The DNA here is from genome assembly GCA_025345505.1 of Todiramphus chloris collaris. Classification (NCBI taxonomy): domain Eukaryota; kingdom Metazoa; phylum Chordata; class Aves; order Coraciiformes; family Alcedinidae; genus Todiramphus; species Todiramphus chloris. The sequence continues at coordinate 3,167,483 of JANVCC010000270.1, forward strand.
GAAACTCCTTTTCTCCAGGCTAAACAAGGCTCATTCACTCAACCATTCCTCACAAGACTTGTTCTGTAGGCCCCTCATCAGCTTCAATGCCCTTCTTTGGAAGGTAGATGTAATATCTTCTTTGGTCAATGCAATGGCTTTGTAATGTCAGCACACCAGACTTAAACCTCTTCAAGTCATCACACAGTGCTGGCAATGGAGCCTTCCACATTGGGAAAGTCCATCTATGAGCAGCAAAGGTCTCCAACCACCTGGCTGTATCTCCTGGATGGAACAGAATCTGTGCACATCACAGCACGGGGCCAAAGGTGGTCCCCATGACACTTTCTGCTGGGTTCAGAGCAAGGAGAATGACTCACAGCCACCTGGAAAGAAGAGCACCATAGAAGGGCTAGCAACCATCCCAAGCAGCGTGGTGTAAGCTGCTCATCACACGCCGCAGAGGTGGGACAAGGCTGTGACACAGGACTGCTCTGAAAAACAGGCATTTTGAGGAACTGCTGCCAAAAGCCGTTCAGCAAACAGCAATCGAAGATCACAATCTCAAACAGACTCAGATTAGCAAAACTGAAGCAGTTACAAATATGTGTTCCTGCTGTGGGAGAAAGGCACCAAACCTGCAGCCTTCAAATAAGTACAAGCATCTGTCTAAGCTTAGTTCCTGCATTTACCAAAAGGTTCACGTAGCACCTTATCATCCCAACTACAAATAATTACATCCAGTGAAAATTTAAGTGGCTCTCATTTTGAAAGTCCTCTGGCACTGCCAAGCATTATTACTTCCTATCTTTTTTTTCATAGTGTAACAAACTCTTATGTTACGTCTTGTAAAGTGTCCTAGAGCTAAATGTTCTTCATCTGTGCCAGCATTTCACTCAAGAATAAAACAAGGGGGAGGGAAGGGAAAAAAAAAAACTTTGTGCTCTACTTTTCCTAATGATACCTTGTTTTGTAATTACTAAAAGCATCACAGTCCTTACACAGCTGCTGACATACAGAAAATATGGTCCTTGAAACTGTTTGTTTCATCATATTTTAAGAATTAATACCTTAGGTCATGTTAATCAGTTTCTGATATATGTAGTTTTCAAAATGCACTTCAGGGAAGAAAACGCTGGAAATGACTAATAGCAAAAATATGAACTTCATTCGTTGTAGACCTAACTCCGAATGTGAACACTACCAAAGTACTTTTCCATCTGAAGTATTTAGGAAGCCTTAAATAAAAAATCAATCCACCTCATTCGGTGAAATAGAACATCCTCTTTTTCCAAGCAAAAGAGCTCGAATTTATTAATTTTGTAGCTATATTTTAAAATGAGTGTCAGCCTTTGCTAGATGACTGCATGATAAGTGTCCTGAAACTTCAGGAAAAGGCACTAAATTTTTCACAGCATTTGTGTTTCATTTTCAGTGTAATAAAAATATGGTGCCCTTTTAATAATGAATAATAGACCTCCCGATATGATTTACATGCGCGGATTAAATGTCATGTTTGAAAAGTTGCTGGTTTATTCCTATTGAATTTCCCTCAAGTAAAGAAAATGGTGCCCAGCTACTGCTACAACCAATATCTCCCCACACTGATACAGAAATATTAACCACTTGATATACTCTTTAAAAACCTACAGATCGATGAACTGTTCTGTCAGCAGCGGTGACTTTATATGCACAGGAACTGATTTAGTGCCATCCTGAGTTCCGGGTACATTGGGGAAAACGTGGAGCACCAGTGCTTGAATACTTCTGGAGCTTGGCTTTGGGGTTTGGTTTTATTTGAGTGCTGATTTTGGAAGGCTGGCACAGAATAAGGACCCATACCAAATGGGTGCAGTGGGACCAGGCTTAAAAAGCAGCTTGGGGAGACAAAAACTGACATGATTCTCTCTCTGCTCCTCCTCAGCAGTGCTGGAGCAACATCCCAAGTGACTGGATGGCTTCATAAACGTCTTCTGAATGTTGGCAATCTCACTGCCTTATAGTGCTCCGCTCAGCAGCTGGGATATTTTATCCCTTCTGGATAAAAGCAGGCAATATTTTGTCTGGGAAAGAATGCCAGAAATACTTATAATTCATTGCAAATACCTGAAATACCTTCTCTTTGTAGGTGAAACTTGTGATGTACAACAAGCTATTTTTGTCCTGATAATTGAAATTATAGCTGAAAACTTTTTTTTTTTTAAGAGGAGAAGCATTTTAGTCACACTCCAATTTTTACTCTTATTGAGGCCAGTGAATATTTTGACTCTGCAAACTGAGGATTTGTTCTTATTGTTGCAATTGTTTCAAACATTTACTGAACTAACTTAAGAAGAGCTGATGAAAAAAAAAGACACAACAGATTTTCTCTTCCTGAGCAAAATTAAACTTTCGCATACCGCAACTCATTTGTGCTCTTCAAGTCATCATTAAGCTGAAAAATGTCATCTGGACTTGCTAACACTGGGACATGGATCCTCTGGAGTAATAAAGACACTGCTTTAAATAGACCATGAACAAAAAATGCTTACGGACTACTTCAGCCTTATCTCTGGTAGGATCTTAGCCACCATAAAACAGCAATAAGGGAATTAAACTGGTAAAATCCTTGGTCTAGCATAAAGATGATGCAGTCCTATCTGTGCTGGCGCTGACAGGACTAGCTAATTAGATAGCACTAGCTAATTAGATAGGACTCGCTAAGCTGGGGTTGTTTAGTTTGGAGAAGAGGAGGCTGAGTGGAGACCTTAACTCTCTACAGCTACCTGAAGGGAAGTTGGAGCAAGGAGGGGGACAGCCTCTTCTCCATGGTGACATGTGACAGAATCAGAGAATGGCTGCAAGCTGAGCCACGGGTGGTTTACGTTGGATATTAGGAACATTTCTTCACTGAAAGGGTTATCAACCATTGGAATGGTCTGCCCAGGGCAGCGGTGGAGTTGCCATCCTTGGAGGCATTTAAACGCATGTGGACCTGGTGCTTAGAGACATCGTTTAGTGGTGAGCTTGCAGTGTTGGGTCGAAGGTTGGACCAGATGATCTTGAAGGTCTCTCCCAACCAAAGACGTTCTGTGTTTCTGTGAGTTGTGTAACCGCCTTATCAGAAGCCCAGTAAACATCTCATCATCTCCTTTCCTCTCCTCACTCCACTTGCATTCCAGACCCGAGAAAAATCAGGTGGTGCAAAAATATATTGAAAATTGAAGAACAAAGAGTCTTTACTGCCAGAGTTAACCTACTGCATTTTTTGAATTTCAGCTTGAGTTCACGTTCAGTTTGCGATATAAAGTAGGTGAAGCTTCAAAATCACTCTTGCTTTGCCTAAAGCAGACAGCTTTAACCCACCCCAGTCTAAAATCCCCTTGCAGAAACTAAATAGATGAAAATGTCCTTGAAACGCTGGGTCTAAACCGAGTCCCCTTCAGATCATCTCGTTAGCTGCTATTCCTAAAATTGTAGAGGGTCATTTGAAACAGGAATTGCATCTGATCACAAGCCAAAGCATTTGTATGTGTTCTGTCCAGCATAATTTAGGGGGTGTGTGTGTATGTGAAAAAAATAAATCAATTTAAAAAGTCTCCTATGGCTTACTGAAAGCGAAATAAAATTCAAGCAGACCTATTAGGAGCCACTGTCTAATATGCAGTCAGAGGTTACTGGGGGAGGTAGGTTGACAAACTAAAAAGGAGGACAGTGAAGGAGGGGAAAGAAGGGAAGCTGGCAAGCTGGAGAAAGGAACATTGATTAATGAACAAAAAACATTTTTGAAAGGTCGGGTGCGCGAGTCAGACAAGCCCTGAGGCAGCTCTAACTTACATGACCAGCACTTTCTGTACGCAGCAGGTAACCCATGCTGACACCAACTTTGCCGACATGACAGGGTTATTATTTTTGGAAGGATGTAGTGTTCTGGAACAATTTTTCTAATATATTAGTTAAAACTAAGCTTTCCCTCAGTATCAAGCACGCATGTCTTCATTTTCATCATGTTTACACTGAATTCCTATCATTACTCCGGCCAATGAAAACAAGAGCTTATTCTTCATTTGTGAGCACTTGTATTTTCTCCCCCATAATATATCCCCGGGCAGCAGTGCTGTGTGTACCGCTGTGTTCAAACCCAGATGCTCACCTGGAGCTCTCCGCTAAGCCCTCGCTGTTTCAGGCTAAGTTTTGCACTAGACAAACCCTCTGAAGCCTAAAATTGGTCACGTCTCGGCACAAGAGAGGTACAATCATTCCGGGTACAACACCTACATCTTCCAAATGAGCTGGTGGAGGAGGTTCTCTAAAATTGTGACATTAAACTTGTGCTGTCTGTTATACTGTAATGAAGACAGGGAATCATCCGGAGGTCATTTAATCCAACTACTCCTGGTCCTTGCATTTTAAGTGGACTTGCCCAAGACCTGCACCCTGGTGCACTAGACTAAAAACGAAGTTTAGTGAAGATGCTAATTAAATATGCCCCGGGAGGTTCAAAGAAGATTTTAAAACAAACTCTGGAAAAGTGGTAGAACCACGAAGCATTTCTCTCAGACCTTTGCATGAAGCATAACAGTCCCCTCTAAGTTTACTGAGGTGTCTACAAAACCCAGCAGAGACTGGCAGGAAGATGAGTAGGCGGAATTTGCACATATTCCTCACAAATCCATGTCAGGAATTCCTCGGCCTTGAGGAGCAGCTGGACAGAAGATGGGTGAATCTGAACTAGCTCTTCCTTCGCACTGAGAACAGAGAAACACAGTTTTGAACAGTGGGACAGGTAGGAGCAGGCAAGACCCAGGGGAAACATGATGCTGAAAGCAAGAGGCAGGGCAGGCTGGAGTCATTCAGCAGTACTGCCCACAGTGTTCTCCTTTCAGTGAAGGCTGAGAAGACACCACTTGACCTATCCACAGCTAACTGAAAGCACCAGTACCATACAGAAAAGCTGCTCTACCTGAAAGCTCTTTGGGCTAGGGATTGTCTCTCTGTTCTGTACCCACACGGTGGAAGGGATGGAGGAAGAACTCCACCGTTCAGCTCATACTGTAAAATAAATCATTGAAAATGGAAAAAAACCCTGAAAAACTTGACTTAATTCTACCAATGCCTTGTAACACACACACACACAGAAAACCCACAACAACCCCACACAGAGAGATGGGGGTTGTTTTTCAAGCCGTAAAGAAGCTTTCACGTGCCAGAGAGTTTCTCCAAGAGCAGTGTTTCAACCAGCACCAGGCATTAGCTACAACAGCGAGCAACTGACACACAACAATCCTGCCACGCACAGCATGCTTAGGCAGGAAAATATGTGTGCCTCAGTCACAAAAGACAGAATAGAGCCTCAAGTGTTTGGGCTCCTTCCAAAATAACCCAAATGCTGCTTTTTTGGCAAATGGGGGTCAATGGAGCTAAAAACTCGCAGAAGGATTTGGGCATTCATGTGTTTATATACACCCACTCGTTCATTTATTATTCTAAAGCTACTTTACAGAAATCAAATTACATAGCTGACAAGCTGCATAGATAAGAGAGAATAAAAGTAAAATTTAAAATTAGCTGACACCACTATACAGCGTAGTGTGTATTTGGCACTTTTAGAGTGAGTGATGAGGGTTAACCTCGGGGAAAAAAAATTGCACCTTCCTAAATTGCACCTTAAATTATTAAATAAATTATGAACATGATGGAATGCATTAAATATATAAGCCTGAAGGAGAAAAAGCGGATGTGTTTTAACTTCCAAAGCAAAGACAGCATATTTAAGAAGCGTTGCTTACTGTCTGGAGACTTTGTCCGAAGTAGATTTCAACGTTGTAGAAGTTTCCACCATGACCGACGGGCAGCGTCGACCTGGCCCGAGGCTGCTCCTTCACTTGGGGCCACTCCAATGGGCCACCACCCAAGCGGCTGAGCACAGAAACTTTGAGGGTGTAGTGGCCTTTAGGGACTTTATCTTTGACCCCTCTCAGGCATTTGACGTGGATTTCTATCGGCTGCGGTGTCTCGGAGCAGTCAACCTAAGGAGAAGGTTCTGAGTGACTGGCTTGGGTTGAGGGGATTTGAACCGTACAATTAGCAAGAGCAAATCTCGCCGAGAAAATAACGACCGAAAAGCAGACAACATGCTTCTTGTTCAACCTGCAATTACCCACTGCTACCTGAGGATCTGCAATTAGGGAGGTCAAAAGTCACACAGATGACAGATTAAAAAAAAAAAAAAGGAATACAAAAAATACAAAATACTACTAATAAAATGTTCAGCATCCTTGCGGGGAAGGTGGAGCTGTTGAAAGTATGACACCAGAAGCCATTAGTCTGCAATAATAAGGCAGAATTAGACTGGAAAACAACACCTTCCAAAACAGAGCATGCTTTGCAAGTCAGGCACGATGTGTGATGTGATGTGATGAGCAGGCTGCAGGCACCGAGTGAAAGACAGGGCAGGCCGTGTTTGTCTCCTAATTATTAGCCTTGCCAAAGCTATTAGTGCCGTGTAATACGCAGACTATCCTTTCACCTTCTGATTATCATATAATCAGATTCTCTTAAAAATAGTAATCAAAGTGCAACACGTGTAGAGTTTAATAACAGCTCCCCACAGGCACCTTTATTCCAAGTCCAGACAAAAGGAAACATCTGCTGCTTGCTGTTGACAAGATGTTGTCTGGAGTTACAGAACGTTTAGCATGGAATAAATGCTGTGCTTGTGTATCAGAAATGCCTTGCTGGGGCTTTCCTTGGACGCTCAGCTTACAGAACCGACACGACGCTACAAAGCTCACACGTCCTGCCCCAGTAAAGGCACAGGGTCTGTCCCACCATGCCAGCCAGTACTTCAGCGCTGCCCGAATGCCATCTGCAGAGTCAGGCACATAACAAGGAGTCCTAGTTTGACTCCAGTGGATAAAATTGCTTCTGCACTAATTACTTGGTACTTCAAATCAACAATGAACTTATTTTATTTTTTTTTAACTCCCCACGGAATCAATTTCTTCCATTGTTTTCAGAAAACACTCGTGATGGGTTGTCTTCTTTCAAGGCAACGTGATAGAACCACCCATGCCACACTTCAGAATCAAATGGCTACCTTGACTACCAGGTTTAGGAGTCTCATAGTTTAAGCCTACAGCAGCTAATAATCTCTTCTTTAATCCTTTCTTGGATTTATTTTGGAAGAGATAGCATATTTCCATATAGATAGAAAGCTTCTGGAATTAAATTAAGCAGTTAAATAAACAGTTGAATTTGTTAAACTTCTTTTGTTTCTCAACACAAACCGTACTTAACAACTAATCTGAATGACAATTATTTTCAGCTTAATTAGAAAATCTTAATTAACAATGAAGATTTAACCTTAATATTTTTGGTTTCTGAATCATATATAAAAAAAAAAAATTAACATTATGTGAATAAATAAGACAATCTTTTTAAACCTCAAGGCAGGATTACTGATGCAGGCAGACTTCGTTATTAAACACATTCTAAATTAAACGCCTCTATGAATTTTATACTGAAATATATTGTGATAGTTTTGCATGCCAAATGTGACATTTTGTATTTTAGATTCATCTTCTGTAGTAATTTTGGAAATGTCATACAAACAAAGATTTTGTCATTTACCAATGGAATTACTATGCATGGCCGGTTAGCCATCTCTTTTCTGGCTCTTCTGGTTGTTTCAAGTCAGCAAGCCATAAAAAATCTTTATCTCTCTGAAACACAGCAATTTGGAAGATAATCGAATAGTGACTGGGGGGCAGAAACGCCAGTCTGAGGAATTATACCACAATCTCTCTTGCATTTACAACCTTCCTCAAAGCGAGTGTCAGTCGAGTAGGAAAAGGAGATAGAAGATTCATCATATTTCAAGCCTGTCTCATTTGCATGGTGGCATCGCTGTCTCATCTCCTGCTGAAAGACTTTGCTTGGCCAGCGCTGACAAACTGTTTTGAAGAACTCTTGCCATGCCCAAATGATTCATCATTAATAGCTTTAGACATTCTCTTTAAGCATATGGTTATTTCTGCCGGAAAGTGTGTTTTGAAACCTGCTAAATTCCATCCTCTTAAACTATCAAATGGAAAAGAAATAAATAATAATAATTAAAAAAAAAAAATGCAATGTGACTGATCTAGTCATTGAGAATCGAGGGTTCTAAATTCTACATCTAGTCAGTTTGAATCAAGGACAGGAGTGCTCACAGAGAACCTCACCTGCCCACAAGGTCCTGCTGCTCCATTTAATCCAGTAGTCACACCTGGGAAGTTCCCAGAGCTGGCTGCCATTTCTTCTTCACATCCATCCTCCTCTGCTTTCAGGGGCTCACTTCCCACTCCGCACCACTTCGAGAGGGAAGACGAACTGGAAAGAAATCAACCACAATGCAGACACGGAAAGCACTTGCCACTGGATACACATCCCAGCTTGATGGATTTTTCCCCTTGAATCTATCATAAACCTTGCAGAAGAAACAACAGCGAGTTAAAGCAGAGAAAAAGCTATGCCTCAAAAAGCATCATGAAAAAAACGCAGTCACAGCCCCAGTAACACGACCAATATTCACCAGCCTGGGCCACAGATTGAGATAAGGAACCTCAAAGTTTCACCACCAGCTCTGCCTGGCACTGGAGCTCAGGTTCTAGGTTAGGAACATTAAAGTAGGAAGCCACTGCTTCTGTTGACACTTTTAGGACCCACTGACAGCTTCAATAAGCTGGAACAGGTCTTTGGAAACTGCTGGTTCCTTGGGGATTGGGTTGCTTTAAACCATTGAAAAAAAACCCATTGTTTTATACATATAAATCTTTTTTAAAATAAAAATCTTATCAATTTATACATAAATCTTACATCATTTGTAAATCTGCCAGAAGATCTTATTCTATATATAAAACTATATAAACAAATCATATGTACACGAACACACACGAGTTCTCATCTGCATGTGAACCATCAAACCTTCCTCAGCATTTATACGTTAATTTCTTGTGTAAAGCAATTTTGGGGGTAGTTGGATTAACTCAAAGATTTTTTTTTTTTTTTTTTTTTTAAAGAGAGGTCCCTGTAGCAACACAGAAGTCCAGCAGATAGTGTAAGAACAGCCCTGCACAGGTAACCCAACGCTGCACTGCTTAGTGCACAGGATACACCAAAGGGATGGTACCCTGTGGAGAAAGCCTGGTACCCTACGGAGAAAATCTTGTTCCCAGAGCACAGCAGCAGCAAATTCAAGCCCAAGACATTTACAATAAGCACTATATAGCTATATTGCTTTGGCAATCCCATCCCACCTTTCAGCAGACACAGCCCCGTGAGCAGTTCCTCTGTCCCTTCTCAGCACCAGTATCTAAATAGAAATGGCCCTAAGTAGAATCACAGAATTGTTTTGGTTGGATGAGACCTTTCAGATCATCGAATCCAAACGTTAACCCAGCACTGCCAGGGCACCACTAAACCATGTCCCTCAGCACTACATCTCCACAGCTTCTAAACCCCTCCCAGGGATGGGCACTGCACCACTGCCCTGGGCAGCCTGGTCAAGCCTGGACAACCCTTGCAGGGAAGAATTTCTTCCTAATAGCCAACCTAAACCTATCCAAGCCAGGACTGGTGGAAACAAAGGGCAAGATTCCAGTGCACAGGACTGAATACAAGAATCACAGGGTCAACCACCTTTCAAGTTCTACTCTGGAGCTGCAGTCAAGTCAACCTGGGTCCCTCTGTCTTAAATGGAAGTAACAGAAGATGGCTCTTGAATGGCACTAGCTAATTTGTAGAGCTGAGACATCTGAGAATTTAACTTCTCTCCTGGAGAAGAATGTGGTCTGTTTGGAACTTTGTACTTAGTTTCTCATGATAGAAGTCATTTCACTTAATTTGGTTAGAGCTGCATTGACACAGGGGTTCATTAGGACACCCATTTGCTTGCAATTCAATTTAAAATTAAATACACTTTGTTGTTGATTTTATTACTTTTAAACTACTGTATCTATTGCCTTTATTAGCTGCTAATACACAATTATGAAGGTAAACAGTTTTCATTACCGAACATCAAACATTTAAATAACCACATTTGATCTCTTTTCGAGTTGCACCATTTTTCTCCTTTTCATCCCTTTTGCTGGCTATTAGATTTGAGAGAATAATTTATCCAGTGAAGTCAGGCCTCTCTTTTGTGCTCACCAGCATGCTCATCAGCTGTCAGGGCAGAACACAGCTTCCTTGGCCATATCCATGAGGGTTGTTTATCCCCTCCATTCAGTCCTTTCCAGGTAATTTGATGCATGTATTTATCTCAAGGTCACGTGCAGCCTGATCACAACAACATTGCTCCAATTCATACTTCCTCCACTCTCTAAGGGCAAATTCAGAGGCAGGGATGAAGGGTGCTGGGAGAAGCCATTTGGTCACCTTTTGAAGTGCACTGTGTGTAGCACTTAAAAATTGCAGCCCAAGCTGGGTATCTGAAAATGGAGGTATCCAAAACAGAGGCCTCTTTCAAAAACCCAGCCTTAAATTTTTTGAGGCCTGAGGTCCTTTGTTGGGGAGAAGTTCCATTCATTCGTATCTGTAAAGCACTGAAAGATCTTTGGAAGGAAAGGGCATTAGATAGAAGTACAAAGTAGCCCTTATCTGAGGTACCTTTGAAAGAGTTCACGAATCCTGGCTTGCAACCTTTGTTTCTTGTGATGTGAGACTTCCTTGTGGAGCTTTGGGTCCCACAGGGCAAAAAGAGGGGGAAAGAAAAAAAGAATAAATAAATAAATTAATTTTAAAAATAAATAAATAAAACAAATAAATTAATTAAAAAAAGATTAACAATCAAACAAAAAAAAATTGGCAGTTTGTACAGAAAGAACATGGAAATAAAAGTCATAAAATGTATAGTTTTCCAAAGTTATTCAGAAGGAATTAGGGATTTCAGCCACCATTATTTATTCCTCCTTTTTTTCCTGTAACTTTTTTTTCCATATATTTTTCCAGGTTTACTCCGTTATTTCTCAAGGAAAACTGAGCTCTTCTTAATAAGCACAACGTATATTTGTGCACAGTATTGCCCTACAGTTCTGACTTTTACACTTACCACCTCTTATATAGTCATATATACATATGTATACGCCTGTATAAGCCGTGTTTATATGCACGTACCAAAACATAACACACAAACCAGTTATGCACAGACCACCAGAGAGCCACATGGTAGGCTAACTCCTGGTCCTGCAGCTCTCCTGCATGAAGCTGGAAGGCCTGAAGTTTAATTTTACTCTTGCACAGCAAGCTAGAAAAGCCATTCCACCAAGAACCCAGCATCCACATCTTTTGGACTGTATTCTCTGTGAGAACGTAACACAAAAACCCTGCTGGAGGTTGTAGCTCAGAAGAACAAAATTCTTCTCGCATATTTGCGCTGTTCAGAGATTTTGCTGAATATTTAAGGGAGTTTCTCATGCCTGGATCTTCTACTGGTTTCCTCAAGACCAACACAAATTGTGCACACAGCACTACTAACACACAAGGAGGCTTCCTACTGTATACCCTATGCTGTTGTCTAAGAATAAAATGATGCTCCACTTCCACTCTCATCAAGCCTCAAAGCCAAAAAACCATTTTGGTAGGGAGACAGTGGAGAAAGATTCCTCCTTCTCCTTTCTCCTAAATCTCTGAAGTTGTTGACTAACGCCTGGCTGCTTTCAAGGCAGCTTCGGAATTTCTAAAGCATCCTGCTTATTTTCAGAATCAAAATTGCCAGAGGATAAACAGACTAAAAAAACGTATCACAAAAGCCTGTGTGAGTAGCTTTTAATGTAACTTTTTTTGAACCCTGTAAAATAAAAGCAGAGACAACATGGTTGCCTCAAAATACAGTATGATTTGTTGGTAGTACCCGCAGAGAGTCTCACACATGAATGCAATAAATCCTCTAGGCTCTGCTCAAGCATCACAAAGGTGCCATGACCAAACTGGCTTGAAGAGAGACCTCCCAGCTCCCCACATTGTGTCAGGGGCAGCACTCCCTTCACCACTGCTCCTCCCGTTAGTGGGAACCAAGCCTTCCTGCTCCTGGACAGCTTTAGGCTGAAGTTCTCTAGCAGTCCCTGGAGCAGGAACTAGGACCCATTTCTCTCCTGCCCCCACATAAACGCTGTCACTGATTTTCTTTCTCCAGCCCAGTGAATCACCACCTACACAGCTTCCCCAGGAAGGGCTGGGAGCTGGCTCTGGTCCCAGCTCTGTTCCAGTAGAGCTGGCAGTTGTCTGGTTGGGGTGCCCAGACCCCCCTTGCACAGTCCAGTAGGGTCTGCGGCCAGCAGGGGAAGGTGCCAAGAGAAAGGGCAGGTTGTTCCTCCTCAGCTGCCCCACGGGGATGTGCTCTTGCAGGTGTAGGACACCCATCCCAGCAGCAGCAAGGACCGTGCGGTGATGTTCATCACCCCTGCAAGGCTGCCACGGCTGGGATGTGCCATGGGAATGTGCCCAGCAACAGAGCTCAAAGTCCTCGAGAAAGTTTAATGACAAAACCTACTGCCCCAGTCAGGGGTTTCCAGACCTCGGTGGCAGATGAGAAGGGGTTGAAAGCTCTGGGCTGAAGCAGTTAAAGCTAAAGATCAGAAAGTGGGAGGAGGGCTTGCTTCATAATTTGGTGATGTCCAGGATAGCAATTTTTGAGCTGGGCACTTCGATTAGCAACTCAAGTGAAATAGAAAACTCACTCTGTTAAGTATCAAGTAGTCATAATACTACAACATCATTCAGACATTACCAGTCCAAGCTTACACCGAGCCAGCAGTAGAGAATTGTTTTTTTTAAATTGATTGTATTACCAGACTCCCATAGCTGCCCAATCCCCTTGTTTATCTTCCTAATCTTAATTAAATAATGAATATTCAAGAGAAAACATGAATTGGGCTTCTCCGTATGAACTGCACTGGTTTCCATCTCTTTGCCTCTGAAGCGGCAATGGGAATATGATTTAAAACTATTTCTTCTGGATCCTAGTAAAATATTTGTCACAGTGTGTCATGATAATTTTTTTAAAGCTCTGTCATCTACCTAATAAATTTGTTAAGTTTATTCAAATCTTATTGAACAGGAAAAGTGCAATGAGTCATGGTTAATATTTCTTTACCTACACTAAGAAATAAAATATATCAAAAATTCAATGCTTAGGGTCCTATTCAGAAAACCTCTATGAGTCTGTAATACATCTTCTACATGATTAAAAAAAAAAAAAACAAAACAGGAAACTTGCTTTAAAATGAATTATTCACCACCTTGAATAAATTTCCATCTTTCCTATTTGCAAAACCCCAAAGTCAGTTATGTAAATTTTAACCTACACTAATTACCTCAGGGGTGTGCAAGCTAAAGGAAAGTAGATGCAGCAGGAAAAAAAAAAAAAAAAATCCCAGACATTTCCATCACCAGGAAGCAATTTAATAGAGGAAAAAAATGTGTAAGTTTTCAAAAACAGTGCAGCCCATATAAATTTTTTTTACTTTTTTTTTTTTTTTTTTAATGTGGAATAATCATTGCTGCAATATCACTTGAATTAGAGACTTACTGGAATAAACCCAAGTGCCCTTTCTCATACATGGCATATACCATCACGCGCATCTCTAGCTGCTTGTTTCTCATCATGACACCAGCTTTGTCTAGACTGTAGAAAGGACCCATTGTTGACAATGGGTGTTCCCAACAAGAAGGCATTGAAATGTGGTTTGGCTTCAAGGCCAGGTTGGATGGGGCTTTGAGCAACCTGGTCTAGTGAGAGGTGTCCCTGCCCATGACACAGGGGTTGGAACCAGGTGATTTTTAAGGTCCTTTCCAACCCAAAGCATTCTATGATTTCAACTTCAGGAAAAAAAAAGAACCAACCCGAAGACTAAAATCTGGGAACCACTGGGTATTCTCCAGAGCTCTCCTGGGACGTACTGGAGAAATCAGGGCATTGTTTGAAGACAGAAGAGCTCAATCACAGCACCACTTTGCCCCTTTCCCCATCCTGATACCAGGCTCTGCTTTAGCTGTGAGCCAGCTCCTTCACACGTCTTTCTCAGCTTCTTCCTCAGCTATCTTGAGGTCTAATTACACAAACGGCCCATCCACTGATTTCAGAGAGCGTGATCAAGACCAGCACTTGCAAAAGGCCTTTCAGTCTGGGCTCAGCCTAGAGACACACAATGGTGAGTATTGTTCCTACTGCAGACAAACCCAAGAACGTGACTCAATACTATTAATCAGTGCTGACTGGCTATTTTCACTGTCAAACGGCTCCACAAACAGTAGGACTCATTCCTATAGTAATTTTCGATTTGGAAAAAATAAATAAATAAATAAATAAATAAAACAGAGCCTCACCCAAACACAGCTCTTCCTCCTAGGAGAAAGCCCAGAAAATTGAGCAAAAGTGGAGCATTTAGGGAAAGTATTTTTGGTCAGTCCTAGGACTGCTATTACAACCTTCTGGTTGAGGTACTCACCCCATTGCAGTTTAAAACAGCCAGTTGAACCCTGGCCCTGATGAAATCGTACTCCCTTCAGAGTGCTGGGGGGGATCCACCTTCCCCCAAGTCCTCACCAGGCTGGGGTGTAGCAAAGGCAGTGCAGAGACATCAGCAGTGGGGTCTCCAGCAGCCTCCCACTGCCCATCCCACATGCAGAGGTGCTTCCCCTTCGTTCCCCTCCTTGAGAAATCACGTTGCAACCTTCACAGTGCAGGCAGTGTTGTCTTTACAGCCAGAAATGCCCAACTGAAAGCTTTTACCTAGGATTTCCATCTCTGCATCCCAAAATGTTTGGCTGGGATGAGAATCCTGTCCACTCGGGTTTTACAGATGGGAGAAGTGAGATGTCAGTGAGAAGCCACTTGCTCGGGCTCACAGAGCAAAGTGTCAGCAGGACTAGAAACAAAACCCATGTCTCTAGTCCCACTGGTGCCACCTAGTCTGGCTGCTTCATGAAGTTCATTCCCAAAGATTTTCAACGTCTAGTGTGCTGTATACCACAAAACGAGTTACAAAAGGAAAAAAAAAAAAAAAACCCAACAAATGGGAAGGAAGGAAAAAAAAAAAAATACCACAAGAATAGTTAACATTTCTTTTCAAGCAAAGTGAGACTTTGAGATGTTTGTCTTATCTGTGTTAACTACAGAGAGATCCCAGGGAAGTGAGGCATTGAGAGGTAAGTGGGATGAGAGTCCTTCTATTGAAAGCAAAGAATCCAGTAGCTGGGGAAGGTCTGCTCTGAAAATTGCACTGCCTGTTGGAATTTGGGTGACCTCGTCTCAGAGATGGCCACAAACCAGGGGGTAAAGTTGTGTCAAAATCCTGGACACGTGGTAGTAGTATTCACAGTGAACTCTGCCAAAAATGTGCCACAAATCCAGACATGTTTTTAAAGGGGGGAAAAAAAAGAAACAAAAAGAAAAACCAAACCAACAAAGCAACCCCCACCCCTGCCATGACTTTCCTTCCAAATAAAAAAATTACACCAATTTACTGTTCATGAACATAAAGTTAAAAACACAGACAGCTGAGCCATTTGTAACAGCCAGGGGAAAAAAAAAAAAAACAAAACTCAGTATTCTCTTTGCAAATTGATACTGCAGAGCACAAGTGAGACTTCAGCCATGGTACAGCCTGATGGCACCGAGTAATACAAATACATTTAGAGACAAGTCTACAGGCTGATCATTTTGATAGATCTGTAGAGCACTGAATTATGTCTCACAAGCGGAGGTGAGGTACCAGTCAGCATGGGAAGGCCGTATCCTGCTACTGAGTGGATGCTTTTATAAGACATATTAAAGATGTATATAAGATGTATAAATCTGTACACAAGACGTAGTAAAGATGCTTATTCTGAACGGTTATGGAAACAAGATTTGGCTGTAAAGTAGGTGAGATAAACAAGGACCTCAACTTCCCCAAAACTCAAGAGATGTTTCCATTCAGCATTTTGATCCAAGATGAAAGTGTTAACAAATTAAAAGAACGTGAATCAATTTGCTTCAGATGCACGAAGGAAACTCTGGAGCAAAGCAAAGCAAAGCAGAGCCACTCAGCTTCTGCAAAACAAAGATTTTTGCCTCTCCAGCCTCAAAATGGAGGACCCGCTTCTCATTTCTGTCTTGCTGTCTTGCACCTGTAGTTTCTTCAGCACCACCAGGTACTCCTTCAGATGCTTCTTATTTCACAGTTGAGAACATGTAGCTTCAAGGTCATAAAGCTTTGATGTCCTCATCAAAATCTACAGAGTGTTGCGAGCGTATGCGAAGCCATTTATCAGAGCGCCTGACAACCATAGCCGAGCACGGGAAGGCACGATGCTGCAGTGGGTTTGCCATTGATAAAGAGACTTCGAGCACAAATGAGCCAGCCTGTCAAAGCTCTGCAAGTGCAGATGTCTCCAGATTAGCCGAGAAATCACCAGCTACTAAGAAGCTTCAGGTAATTTTAGCCTAATAGCAAAATAAACTGGAAGATGCTAACAAGGCGTGATGGAAGATGCTAGCCACGTTTTCTTAGGGAACACATTCCCCTCCAGTATTAACTCATGTAGCTTGAGCAATGCTAGTGGAAACCCAGTGAACTATGCCACTCTATAGATCTAAAGTGAATAGAATCATAGCATCATTATTAAGGTTGGAAACGACCTTCAAGGTCATCAAGTCCAATCACCTGCTAAGTATTATCAGGACCACTAAACCATGTTCTGCAGTGCCACATCTAGAATAGTTTACATTAAAAACAAAACAAAACAAAAAAAAGTTCACAAGCTATGAGATGATCTTCAGGGTTTTACAAATTTTTTCTACTTGCTGGATGCTGGTGGCAAATCGTGACACAACCAACCAAAGAGAAACTGAAAGGAAATACCAATCACAAATACCAGGACTTTTTTTTTTTCTTTTTGTGGTTTTTTTTCCCCCCATTCTTCCTCAATTTAAAACTATTGGTTAATTGCAGCACAGAATGTTTTTATTATTTCTACAGCCTTTTCAAAGTCCCTCGTGAAACTTTACTCCTTTAATCCTCTTACTTCTTCCCTAAAGCAGGTACCTAATTTTAGGTCTCTTTTGCAGAGAGGGAAAACTGAGTCGTGATAACTGATTTGCTTCTTACAGCCCCCCAAAAACTGATGTTTACATCTTGAGGTTACAGTCTATCCCATCTTTCTGAGTCACCATTCTTTGTTTTCCTGACTGTCGATAAAACACTGCCTCCATAGCTGCAATCTAAAAACACAGGCTTTAACTTTACCCACTAACTTCCATTTGTACTTTCACATCTTCTGTTCCAAGCGCGCAGACGTGCACTTGAACACTTCATAATTAAAAAGAGACATTCGCTTGCAATTAGTATATGAAAATTGCAGAGAGGGAAACCATGCTTTAAGTACAGTTTACTGTATGATTGTCTTAAATACAAAAGTGGAAATGACAAGTTGCCATGCCTGATGATTTTTCTCTGTGGAAAACACATCTCCTCCTGCAAGCCCACATCCTGCTCCATCTCTCTGCTAGAAGTTATGATGGACTGCTACAGTGGACTATCTTTCCCAGGACCTCTACACCTCTCAGCTTAGAGGAACCCGGTTATATTTCACACTAACAAACTGAACAACTCCAAAGCCCTTAAAAACTCAGGTTACACATGGAAAGCCTGATATACCACAAACTTAGGCTTGCTTGGAACAGAACTGGACCAGACAGCCTCCAAAGGTCTGCTCCTTCCTCACCTCAACAAATTCAGCTCTGCTGAAAGCCTGCAGAAGCAAAACAAGTTACAACATTCAGAGCAATTCATTTACCTCTAGCTCATAAAATCTGTGTAGTCTCTTAACGCCGCTAATGAGTCTCCTGTCATAAGAGCCAACCAACAGTAGACTTAGCTACACCTGTCACTGCAGTTTGGCTCTAAATGTATTAAAAATACTAATAAAACCTCCTGGCAGAGGGAATTAAGAGTAATTCTGGAGAATACATGAGCGTCTACAATTTGTTTTCATTGCACTGGAGGTTCATGCCTCTACACATCAGTAATACTCACTTTCCTCACAATCCTTATTCGCGTTCTGCTTCTTTTAACAGGTGGTCAGTACTCGATGAAGTCACTTCAGCAGGACTTGGCAATCACTGATTCTCTTTGAAGAATCTTTCCAATTGCCTCTGTTTATTGAACCATAGAAACAGACTTCCTTACTGGAATTTATATTAGGATAATGAGCCAGAGAGCTGACCAGTCAGATTACCTTAAGCAGCAGCAAATGCAGTATCATCATTTACAGTAGCTGTAGGATTCATTGTTCCAGCTCAATAGAATATCACAAATTACTTTAGTTGTTTAATTACCCCTCTGATCTTCAAAAGTGAAAGAACACAATAAAAGCAAAATAAGTCCTTTTTTTTTTTTTGGTGAAAAATATAAGAAGCATAGAAGATTTTCGTGACTTCCATTTAAATATTTACTTAACTAAAAACTCACGTAACTCCCGAACAGAGCAATTGAAACAATGACAAATGAAAAGAGCAGCTACAGCAGTATTATGGGTATTGTGACAGCACAGTGACAGCCCTTTTAAAAACATGTAAAAACATCTTTCCCACCATTCTGCTTATGTTGACATTCATTTCCACACTCCCTCTTCCAAAAAAAGGTGTGTATATCTGAGTGTCCAGAAGCCATGAGGGAGGAACCTCAGAAATTTGAAGGCTTCCCACTGAGGAAGCCTCATAGAATAAAAATATTGACATCTCAGGTTGAGAGCCTGCCAGATACAGAAGTCCCATAGCTACACATACTGGGATCTTGGTGAGGTTTTGGGTCAGCTGGGTGGGTGCTGAAACACATTTGGGTGCCATGGGCACTCACTGGGTGGGACAAGAGAAGTCCAAGGGCCAGAAGCCTGATACCCCAAGCTCTGGGAATTACACTCTATGTTTCTTCCCCTCAAACACAGGTTTTGGTGTAGTGCTTTTTCACCAGTCCAAGACCAGTCTACCTGGCAGGAATATGAATCTGATGATGATGGATTTCAGCAGGAAACCAGGTGCTAAACACTTCTGATGGGTGTAGATTTCAATCTATGTGTGCCCTTGCTCTTCCTCTGTAAAACAGAGATACCAGGAATTCTTATGATATGACAAATGAAATGGAAATCATTACATTAATAGACTGCAGAGATGCTTTGACACTCAAATAATGAGTGTAGCATATAGGCAGCTTACCTAAAATTAAGTTACCCACTTTTAAGACATGGTGTAAATGAAACATCACCAGCTTTTGTATTCTTGACCTCCATCTCTCAGTAAAACAACAAACAAACTACTTATTTGAACGTGACAGTCAATTAAAAACTTGGCAAATGTCAAAAAGATATAGCCAGGTCTTGGCTGAGGAAAAGTCACCTTCAATTCTGCCTTGCTCTTAGGTGCACATACTCACAGGAGTATTTTTCTTATAAAGAACGATCACAAAGGATTGGGCAATGCTTAGCAGGCTATGGCTTTGATGGGGGTAGGTCTGCAGGTACCATCAGGATATAAAGGACAGTATTATCCAATTATTATCCAACGTGGATTGGTGTTTTATGTGACCGAGGCCTGATCTCACTGATTGAATTCCTGATTGGAGCGTAGATTTGTCATCATCTTACCTCGTACCAAATTTTACCCACGTGTCATCCACCATTAAGCAAAGGAAAACTGATCACTCCATCATCGTATAAATTGATCTTGCTGTGACTTGGCAAGGAGTCAGAGCAGCGATGATATTGACCCTGTAAGAATATGAGGTCTAATGCCCAGAGGCATTAGCCTTTGTTTAACCAAAAGGTAAATCTCTTGATGAAAAGCAACATTTTATTACTATCCACCTGCAACAAATAGCTCATTTCTTACTACCATAACTCAACTGCTGGTACTGAAGAGCAAAACTTGCACTTTATTTTCAGAGGCTCTTGAGTAATTCACATTGAGGTCACGGATCAAAACTTATTATATGGTTGTGATGATCAAGTCCTGCAAAGTGTTATGCCCAGTGCAGAGGGCTGAATGCCGTGGAGAGACACGGAGCCTGTGAACAAATTACTTTTTAGTTAAGAATACCAGCCAAGTTGCAGGAAGGGGATGGCCAAGCAGGAAAGACATTCCTGAATTCTAGGGCGGTACGGATCCTTCCAACTGCCCTAATTTTTTGGTTTTTTTTTTTTTTTCCTGAGAAAACCTACAAAAAAATAAGTAGTCACTTCTATTATCTCAGTTCAGAAACAGCTGAAAATCCTACAGCTGGTATTTTTCCATGGCATTTGAATTAATGACTGGCAAGAGTATGTTGCCAAAGACCCATCAAATGTAACCTCACCCCCATCACCATTGTTTGCTTCATCCTCGGCCGTCTCTCATGTTTTGAGAGCATCTTGCCTTTAATCAAACATGCTAAGCCAGAATTACATCAGACCTTTCCTTGCAGAGCTCTTGGCTCTGAAGGATCAAGTTCTGCCCATAAGCACGTGTCCCGGCCTCGTCTCCTGACAGATGGTATTCTGCAGCACCCCACATGCCCAGCCTCGGATGTACCTGCTCAGCTTCTACCACAACACAGTCCCAAAGTTATGATTTTCTCTCGGGAGAGTTTATTTTTACTTTATTAAAAGCAAATGTCACCGGGGCTTTTGAAATCCATGGGCCTACATGGTAGGCCGCAGGAAACAGCACCGCTTTCCAAATTTAATATCCTTTAATGTGTTTGTTAACAGAACACTGACATCTGCTTAATGCTTTCTTTACAAGAATCTCTCAGATCTCCCCTCATGTTATTTCTTGCCAAACTCAACTATCAGCTTTTGCATTTACAAAACAGAACATGAAGTAAAGTAACAACGCAGCTTAAAGTTCCAGAGCTAAAATATTGCATAAACTTCTTTCTTTCTTTCTTTCTTTTTTTTTTTTTTTTAATTATTATTATTTTGGAAAGCGCATCTGCTTTTTTCAAGAACTTTTAATCATGGTGATCTCATGCACCGAGCTGCTGTTTAAACAAAAGCCACCCATTTACTGTAAAGCTACAAAGCAGAGAAGCAAAGCAATGAACTAAGGGATAGACAGTTAAGACAGAGCTGTCCTCTTCGTGCCAACGCTGCCAGCAAAGCTCTAGTGCAAATCAGATGCCTCATCAGAGAGAATTTTTTGGCAGCCTAAAAAGAAACAGCAGCAACTCAAGTGCCTTTCTGAACCTCGTGTATAAAACCAGTCTCGTGTGCTGTAAACTCTCCCTTGCTATTTTTAACCCCTGGGCTCCTGTGTTTTGTTTTCATTCTGCCAGAGCCAAGGAATGGGAGAGGGATATCTATTAGCCTCCTTCACTCAACTCCAGGGTTAATTACTCAGTTTGGTAGACATTTGAAAATATTATGTTACCTCTAACGGCAAAATTGATAGAAGCTTGTTTCAGGCTCGTTTTATGTCATTATGGCAGATTAAATTAACTAATCATAAATTATGCTGGCTGAAGTACATCTGCTACTCACTAAACCTGCAGAAAGGGAAGAGGGGTTGTTGGGGTTTTTTTTTCTGAGTAAGAAGTAAATGCCACGCAGCAAATTAAAGACTGCTTCAAACCAATAAACATGCATTCACGCTGCAAAAACTGGAAGCACCCCAAAGACGGCGGCAACGGATTCTTAAGACCACGGCAGCAGCCTAACACTGAACCTGGAGCTGCTGTGGGAAGGCATCGATACTGCAAAAGCTGCAGGTCCACAGCTCAAAGAGTAAAGATGGTCCATTAAAGAATAAAGAAAGTCACCTGAAGAAGGGTAAGCAGCACGCTCGGGTTGTTAGATGTCTCTGAATACCAATATGACATGAGAGGTGCACGTTTGCAGCCAATCACTTCCAATGTCACCTTCCACTGCCTGTTCAAAGGGGCTGACCACACCATTTCTACGTGCTTCCGAGGAAAGGATGGACGTACACATCACTGATCTAGAAGACAATATAGATTTTACAGTGATCCTCTTGTTACCCTTCACACTGCAGGATGCAGATGTGACAGCTCATGCCATGTCAATACAATTGAATTCCCGAGCAGGGAATGGACAACTGAAGTTGGAGATGCATGGGAGGAACGGACAGAAAACACAGGCATTCAAGATGTCTTCTGTGCAGTATAAATTGAGTCCCTTTCTGTAAGCTTAGGGTAGACCAACTCAATCACATTAAATGAAGATTTGCTTTGCTTTGGAAGAAAATAAGGAAGAAAAGTGGTATTATATTGCATTACGTGTGGATTCACATATGCAGTTGTCAGTTAAAACACAGAACATTGGTTTTAGATGACCAGATTGTTCACTCCCATCTAGGAAACAAAAGCTTTGTTGAACACCTTCAAAAAAGTCCAGACAAGATGATCAGCCTCCCAGTGACCATGTTTAGAGGGAGGATAAGCAAAGCATTGACAAGCCTATTGTGTTCCCTCAGGTGTCACAGAGCCTCACGAATCTTTGGGGGCATATAAACAGCCCAAACTTAAAGTGTGAACTCTCAACATATCAAAATCTTCTGGAAAGGTGCAACACTGTTCACCTGTTCCCAGGTTCCTATTTCATCAGCCCCTTGAGGCAGAAGACACTCTTAGTACCATCTGTGGCCTTTTCCCTCACGTTTCCCCTCCCAAGTCATGGTCTCTGAGCAATACTCTGCAAACCACCTCCTGTGAGTGATGCATACAGCTACGGAAAAGTCAGAAGGAATTAAACGAAGCTACACAAGGATTTAGAGGAAAGCAGAAAGGAAGGGAATTGTGTCCCTCACCAACATGCAGGAGGCAATGATGAGGTTTAGTCCCGCAGGGAAAAAATTCTAAAAACTTCCTCCGAAAATAAAAGAAAGCTCAGATCACCATCAGTCACTGGATAACCTATTTTAAGCCCATCAGAGCCAGTGTGCTGTTCTCATGTTGCTAATTAAAAATGATAGATTCATCAATTAATCTCCCTTCCTGTCCCCTAGTCTTGGTATGAGATTTTTCAAAGGAACAAACGGTAGTTAGGTGCCCACAAGTCTCAGTTCAGCCCTGAAAACTTGTGCCTTTGTCAACATGAACCCGACCTTGTCTCCTTACACTATGAAATGACAGAAAGAAAACCATAGGAAGCTTTGCCACCCTGAAAAACACAACAGATTCATCCTTTGGGAATAAGCTTATCCTCTGTGCAATGAATATTGCCACATAAATCCTTCCTGGGCTCTGATCCGAACTTGCTCATTGATAGATGAATAACTCTCTGTTAAATTTGGCAGAGAGAGATGTCCTAAGCTTAGGCTCTTGATTGAAGCTCAATTGCAATACTTACTACAGAGCAGTCAGAGACACTCAACTATTTAGGAAAGAAGCAATGAAGGCAATCTATTTTTATTCACGTTGAAACTGAGACAAAGATAAAGGTCCCGCTGTTAGCTTAGCAAAGTGCCAGTCACATAAAACAAGCCAAGGAAATGGGTTATCTTTTCCTCTTTCAATAGATGTATCGCCGGGCAGTGAAATAGAATTGGGGTGTACAAGGTTAACAAGCCAGCATCGTGTTATGAAGCGAGTGATAAAATTGTCTTCTAGTTCTTAACTCTGACCTGTTCCAGTGAAAAGCTGCCAAGCAGAATTATGTCATCCCGAACATCTCTCTCAAACTGTTCGATATACGAAGGAATCTCTTCATCTTCAATCTCCCTGTGAAGGTCACATGCCTTACTGGAGCTGACAGGCATCACAGAGTCTGGGAAATCTTCGCTGGCGACACAGCCTGCTTGGAACAAAAGTGGCAGATTATCTCTCAGCAAATGGGAGGGAGGTCGTTCACTGGTTCATCCCTTCTCAGCTAACACTCCTGGCCCACCAGTATTTTAAGACAGCAATTTGTGCCATTAAACCAACAGGAATAAAGAACAGCTGCAGAACAACTGGCAGGTTCCAAGGGTCGTTACCAGGAAAACTCTCATCAAGAGCAACATCTGCACACAGGTACAGATTTAGAACATGCAGCTTGTTCCTTAAATACTTTTTGACAAGGAGTGCTCTATATTTCCACAGTCACTTCGCTCTCCTACAAATCTTAAAGGAATTGGGATTTGGAATGACTTTGGCTTTTGCTCCAGAGAAGAGGAGGAGTAACTGCAATTGAAAAGGATCTTTAGGTGGAGCCACATTGAGCATTTCATCTTCCTCCCACTCACCCCAGAGGACTGGATTCCTCCCTGAGGTGTGTGTGCCCAGCTCCTGCCTAAGCAATTGGGTCTGGTTCTGCTCTCACTCGCATCATTCCCCACATTTCACTGCACTGACATATGCAGAACCAAAGGATATGTGCTACACATATAGAAAAATAAATCCCATTCATAAAGTTGACCTTAAAGGGAAGCCTTGTCCTTTTTTCCGTTGAATTCACCATGCTACATAAAAAAAAAAAAAAAAAAAAAAAAAAAAAAAAAACTAATTAATATCTACTAAAATACTGATACTAGTTTGGATCATAAATAATAAAGACAACTGTTACTGCTCATTTTTCTGTGTTAGGATCACTAAGAAATGAGATACCAGCTTGCCTACATCTGACTTTATCTTTCTTGCCTCATATTTCTGTGTGTTTTTATAGTTCTCTGTGCCTTTCTCTGCAATAAACTTCCATACCTAGTTATTTGCTTTTCCCTTTGTCCATCCTATGACATGAAAAGCAGTTAAAAGACTTTTTTTTTCCTTCCCCTCCCCCCCTTCACTCCCCTTTGAAGTCTCTCATTCTCTAATGAAGACCAGAAAAGGAAAGATAGAACTAAGGCTATTAACATTTTCAGTTTTGCTCACTACTCATTGTTTAATGACTTTAATTGTTGAGCCTCCCAAGTACTTAAATCACCTCGGTGCCACCAACGCACAGGAAGTGGGGTGGTTTTATAAATTTAATTACAACAGGATACCATTGAAAATCGCGTTGGGGGAAGTGTACAGTAGATATAAACAACCCAAACCATTACCTTAGGGTACACAATCTCTTCACGTCGCATCTTACAAGCCTAATGAAAAGCGATTTGACCTACAACTATTAACTGCAGCAACAACGCGATATTTACATTCAAATTTCCAGTAACGTGAAGGGTTTGGCTAGGAGAGAGAAAACCCAGGAAGAGCTGGAAAAGGAAACATTGCCAACAGCAGAAGAGGCAGCTTCGCTTGCTCCCCTCGGCGCTGTGCTGTACACAACGGGCCATATGCTCAGCCGACATAAATCAGCTTCTTTACAGCTTTCACAGGAGCACAGCAAGTTTACATCCTGTACACTCCTACCTCGGGATCCTCTGGGTGTAGACAGATAGTCCTTATAAATCAAAAGAAGGCATAAAAATATTCAGTTCACAAAGACAGCCGTGCAGTGATACATCAAAATATCCTTCTTTTCCGCGTTTATTGTTTTTACGAGGAATCGTGTCAAGTGAACTCAGTTTTGGTGGAAGACACTGGGCTCATTAGCACATGTTTCATGGAATAAAAGCAGAGGGAGAGGGAGAACATTTTCGAAAGCCTTTTCAAGGCAAGTCATGGCTAAAAATACAGAGATGGATTACGGTTCAGATTTGAAACATTTTTTGATGAAAAGATACGTACGCTCATTAAAGCACAGCTGGAAAAACTGCTCATTTGCCTGAGCTGGAGAGAGGGAGAGAAGAGGGTTGTTCAGCTGGTCTGGTCCTTCCACGCTCTCTTTGCAGAACAAAACCAAACCCTGAGACTCCAGTCACCATCTGGCTGCTCCTTGTCTGAATTAGGCTGGAGGTCCACAGGTTGGAGGCTTGAGCTACCACCCCAGAACAAGGCTTGACCAAAGCAAAGCCTCCACCCTCCTCGCTGCACAAAAGCAGCCACGGTGTTAAAATTGCAACCGCTTCGTATGCACGGGACGAAACGGCTGAAAACTTCGGAGGAAACTCATTGATGGATTGATAAACTAATTAAAGGCTGTCTGCTTGGAGTTGTTAGCAGGCGCGTCAAGCTCTTCGTCGCCTGCTCTGCACTCCACGCTGCCAGTCATGCTTTCCACGTAGTTTAAGTCGCCACTTCTTAGCACAGGCTGCATTTTGCAGACGCTGTGCTGTAATTAAAACAACCTCCCCGGTATTAACTTGGCTGCTGGTAACTTCACTTACTCCTCCTGCATTTGTCCATCGGATGCCAGTGGTTTCTGTACGGAGATGTGGATTTAAAGGGTGGGTTCACCACCTCAGCGTGGGTTTGAATGGATAAAGCAGCAATAAGCACGACGTGGACAATGAGTTTTGGCAGCCTGGTTCTCAAAGACTTTGTGTATAAATTGTAGCTAAAAAGCTACATCACCAGAGGCTCATGCATTGCTTTCAAAGAACTAAAATGCCCCAAAATGTTGCACTTCAACTTTTCAGTTGTTGACAAAGAATAATATAATAGAAAATATTTTTTTTATGGTATTCACTTAGCATCATTTTCAGATGTCCATGGGTCTTACATTGAGAGATTTTTATCCCTAGGTAAAAAGTAGAGTCTATATCTTTCCCTACAAAACAACAATGCTGCCTTTTAAGTCGCCTTATAATATGAACCGACACGTACCACAAGAATGACCAACAGGTTACTCAGCGACAAAATGCTTTAAATATACAATTATAGGAATCCTGAGCCACATTCTTTCCTTTCCTTTGGGGATCATCTATTAATTAGGACTGTATGACTACGTGATTTTTCAGCTCAGTGGTCAAATGAAGAAACTAAGCAGTTCTGCAAGAGTGGAACCAAATGAATCCTAGTTTTCTATGGATTTTCTGATGTCTAATAAGGGCCAAACTCCCATATTAGCTTTTCCTTCAGTGGAGACATTAATAATGCTTGTCTGCTCTGCTCAGCTGCCCGCTTCCATAAAACTGGTAGGGAAGTCAGACCTGTGAGACTTGCTCTCTGTTTAAAAATAGGGTTTGAAAGTGAACAACAGGTTCAAAAAATAGGAGGGGAGGGGGAAGCACAGGAAGGCAGAAATAAATACAGCCTAATGTACACACACACAGAGGTGGAGATAACACAAAGCTTCACTTCCTCGGGAAAAATCTTGCTCTTTTCTGGATTTTATCCACCCATGGCAAGAAAAGTGAAAGAAATTCAGCTGCAGGATTAGCTCAGATACCCACTGGGGCACTTTTGGTTGTACTTTCTCTCCCTTGCATTTAAAATGAGACCAAACTGGTTTCAAAGATGTTACTGATATGACCAGTGCTAGTTCAAGGGGGTTTTGCAACCCTAAGCAAATGAAAAACTTTTGTCTTTTCTAGAACAAAGTTACTCAAAAACTAAATAGTCATCAAAGACGCTGCAGCTCCTGGAGCTCCAATGCTGGAGGCAACAGCCTGCTCTGTCTCCCTCACAGACAAGGTCCTGAGTATAACTGAAAGATAACAGGAAACCTCATGAAGCCACAAAAAAAAAAAAAAAAAAAAAATATATATATATATATATATATATAAAAAATACTTTTGCACAAAAGACTTCTGCTTTCAAAAGAAGGCGGGGATACCCTCCAAAAAAAGAGGGCAGCCCTGAGCCAGAGGTTGTTCGTGTGTCAGATGTCCTAGGATGAACCAGGGGACAGCAGCAGACACGCGCCTTGGGTAAAGGCTGTGGTGGGAACGATCTCGTGAGGCAAGTGGGTGTTAAATAATGCCTTAAAAATAAGGGGAGCCAAAGTAAGGCTGCTAGCTCGAGGTGAAGAAATCTCTCCTCCGACACTGCGTTGTTTTTAGCTGTAAATGGAACATCAATTTCCATTTTCTAACAAAGCCACAGGAAACATTTTCTTACCTGACACAGCTAACCTCAAACACCTGGGACCTGTACACCTGAAAAATGGCCCACCCTTTTAAGAGCTTAAATAAGGATTTAAGTTCCTAGCTTTGAGCACATGAGCAATGATATTTCCAGTCTTCTTTCATAAGAGTGGAATTCAACAAGCAATGAAGCAGCCTAGAGAAAGCACGCCACTTAGCTTATGCTTAAAACCACATAAACATGACTCAAAACAAAAACATTTGGGGAAAAAAGATCTTACAGGCTCGCATTAAAATCAATGTCCCTTTTGCTTCTGAGTTCAAAGGGATAGATTACCCACTCTCCTCCCTGCATCCAGACTCAACAGAGTTTTATTTTTCTTTATCCAAATGAATTTGTTATTTACCTTGGAAGTCCAGCATCTTGTTTTCTTCATCTAGAAGTTTCATCAGTTTATTGTACAGGATTTGCTCATCGCATTTCACTGGATCTTGAAAAAAAAACATCCAACAGTGAAACATCTATTGTTCCTTCCAGTAATATTTCAGAAAACACTATTTTAAACTATAAGTAAAGATATAAAGATACAGAAGTTAAGAAACTGTTTGACACTTAGAAATAGTTTTGACAGTGCTGGTTTCACTTAGAGCCAACTTGCCCAGGACCATGTCTAGACAGCTTTTGAACATCTCCAAGGAGGAAGACTTGCTCTTAACAGAGGTGTTAGTAAATACAGTGTTATAACTGCTCTGCAGATGTCAACAAAACCAACCTGAGGCCAGTACTGTTGCTAACAGACCTTTAATAAACAAGTGTTACCCCAACCTTTGAGTGACTTTCTTGCAGGGGTGAAAAAGGAGGAACACCAAAGGACAGCTGTGCACACACAGATCTCGGGTCTAGCTTGATACACAAGTGAACCATAGAACAGCAGGTTGGAAGTGACCTCAAGAGTCATCCAGTCCACCTTTTAAGGTAAACTATATATATATATATATATATATAGTGCCTAAAACCACTTCTCTACTCCCAGCTCTGGAACTGGATGGACTTTCTCAGAGCCTAAATCTGTTCCAAACTTAAAAAATAAAATAAAATGGACATTTAAGGTTAAGTGTTCATCGCTCAGTGTCTTCAACACAGGGAAGAGAATGTTTTCTCCCGATAAAAACCATACTTGCATATACTGCTTATGTCACCACTCCATCCATACGTGATTTTAGGCACACATGTACAGTTAGAGAAATCTAATCTGCTTTTCATTCTCTGCTCATGAAGCAAATCATGACTCATGAAGCCAATTCGTAAGATGAACCAAGGCAGTATCAACACAAAAAAAAAACCTAAATAAAATCTTTCACTTACAAGCTCCGAGCCAGAAGTTGACTTCTAAGGTATTATGTTGCTGTCTTATGTAATGAATGGGGAAATTGTAGGGGTTGAATGTAATTCACCCTTGATAAACCTTGCATTTTTTTTCACTAATACACAGCGACTGACGTGCATTACAGCCTGCTTTTCTCAGTCACAAGTTTTTGCCTCACAAGTCTAAACCTCCACATCTACTCAAGGTGAAGGTTCCTCATGAATTTCAGAGGTGACACACTTCAAGACCCCTTATAGTAAACAATTTCTTTTTTTTTTTCTTTCAGATGTAGCTACAACTGCACGTCTAGAGATCCTCTGCAGCACAAATAAGGCTGAGGTTTAAAGCAGTGAAGAGCTAGCAAGGTGAGGCAGGAGAACTGGGTCTTGTGTGCTGTTGGGTGGCTACTGCCTAACAACAGGAGCTGGGCCAAAGCTCTCAGTGCATCGCTAAGCACCTCATTACCATGATGATGTTCTTGCTTAAGCCCATGCAAATTCAGGCAGGCCCGTTCCCACCCTTTTTTTTATCTAAAGCCATGACAGCGAAGGAGAGTTTCCTCTGCTAGACAAAACCTCCTGCTTAATCTCTCTCCTACCTATGCATAACTTCTGTTCTCCCAGCTCTGCAGTGTCACACCCTCCCACTCCCCGCTATCGCCCACAGACAGCAAAGCTGAACAGCTCGGATAAAGGGGCAAAAAGAAGCCAAAAATCCTCCCCGTGTGCTGGGAAGTTCTGTGGACTCAGGGTTTTCCCACTGACAGGCAAACACCCGATCAGCTCAGTAAAAAACACTGATCAACAGCTAACGGGCAAGTGTCCAGAGGATAGGGCCAGACTCTTCTGTGTCCAGAGACAGGACATGGGGCAGTGGGCACAAACTGGAACCCAGGAGGTTCCATCTGAACAGGAAGAGAAAATTCTTTGGTGTGAGGGTGTGGAAGCCTGGTCCAGGCTGCCCAGAGAGGCTGTGGAGTCTCCTTCTCTGGAGAGATTCCCAACCCACTTGGATATGGAGATCCTGCTCTGGGTGCCCCTGCTGGAGCAGGGGTTGGCACCAGATGATCTCCAGAGGCCCCTTCCAACCCCTACTATTCTGTGATTCTGCGTGTGAATAAACTTGCTCTACAACGATTTTAGGAGTAGGGTTGCAAGAAAGCTACAGCTTAGTACTCAGTTCTGGACTAACTTCATTAATTAAAGAGAAGATGGTGTAGACAATGTTCTCAGAACTTGCTTCGTTTTGCTGCGGTAGCAAATAGAGCAGAGCCTCACTTCTACCTGTCCAGTAACTCACTGTCCTTGATCAAAGCCTACACACATTGCTTATCGCCTTCAGAGCGGTGAAGGCTTAGAATTTAAATTGTAAACCTCAATATTTAAATAGAGCTGCATATGTGATCTTTGTCACCTCATTTTCATGAATGGAAAAGAATATTCTGACACCAAAATTACATACTTAATTCTGCCTCACCTTCTTCACTGACCTCCATCCCACACTGCCTTGGGTTTATTTCCTCATCCATCAACGGGTCAAAGTAATTTCTGCTGTATTCATTTCCTGTGGAAAGCACATGAAGTAAGGGTCAGCGATTATTAGAAGCACATGAACCAAAATGTTAATTTTGAAATCGACACCAGCAAGCAAAGGGGCGTTTTTTGCTACTTTATAAGCTTAATTTTTTTAACAAGTCCTCTAAGCCTACTAGTACTGCAATTATCATCTTGTGAAAGGTCAGAAAAGGTAATTCCAGAAACAAGTGCACTTTATGTTACTTTTACTCAGGAACTAATGAGAAAAATTCTCAAATTAAGATGATGGAAAGATAAGAAAAATTAAAAAATAAAATCTGGCATCCCCAACGCGAGCCAAATTATTCTTGAATCACGGTGCACAAGTGAATTACCCATGCTGCAGAGGAATTTGTGTTTCACAGCTGACCCCTCTAATTTCAACAGTTTTAAATTTCACCACTGAGGTTTCAACGTCTGGTGCATCTCTAATACTGTATTCAACCAGAGAAGTGTTTAATTACAGAGGAGATACTAGAATACTGCCTCATTAATCTGAACAGCAATTATATTCAGTTGGGCTAGGTAACTAATCCAAGATTTTGATGGAATAAAACCACTCATTTTAGCACTTCCCATTTCAACAGATAAGTTTGATCTGCTCTTTAGAAACTAATCAAGTTTACAAAAACAATCAAAAGAAAAAGGTCATTTTTTTTAGACCTATCAAGGAATAACACAGCATCTAACTGCCTAGAGGAACTGCCAGTAAAAGTCAGAAGAATTTTCTTTATACAAGAGGGGAGGAAGGGCTTTTTCCTCAAAAGACATCCTCCCTTCAGCAGAAAAGCTATTAAAACCATCCTCGCGTCCGTTGGGTTTGCAAACGCAGTCAATTAGTACTAAACAGCAAAGCAGTACAATAATCAAGGCCATCACAAATTTTAAACTTGCTTGAATGGACCTAGATCCGTATCCCAGAAAACACACACGAGCTGAACGTACGAGGGCATTCATTCATCCAAGATACACTATAGTAGTCTACGGTGTATTTGGTTTAGGATCAAAAATAATCCGAGCAGCAGCTCCTTTTCAGAGACTAAATGAAACTTTGATATGAAACTAGGTTTAATTTATATTTCTGGACGGGCACATTCTGACTGTCAGTCTCTGTTCCTTCAATGTAGTAAGTACAAGAACTGAAAATTTTGCTTTACCTTGAGGTCTCAATAAAGAAAAAATAAATGAGTTTCATTTTTGTTACTTTATCTGTCAACAACTACTAGGCTGGTATGAATCTTGGCAGCATGTAATCAAAGTCTTATGTACTGCAATAACAGAGCCATTCTACCTTATTCACTGTAATTGTTTTTCTCTAGCACAAAGCACCGTGATGTTATACGAACACCCCTTCACATGTTGGCAAAATAATTCACCCATGTGCTAAAAAAGAAAATGATGATGCATTTCTTTATTCATTTGCTTCCTAGCAGTAAATGTAAATTGCTGGAAAGCATGTTGCAACCATACAGGCAATAGGCAGCTGGCACATAAGCTTTTTGCAGTCTTAATATCACAACTGCTTTTATTGAGTTTTAATACCCAGGGTTTTTATCCTGTGGGTCTGGTGTGAAACTCTGAGCAGCAGTCTTTTGGGCAGCTCTTCTGGACAGAATAATTGGCATTTAGGAGGAAGTGTCGTGTTGTATTTGAGTCTGTAAGGCATGGAAACCATTACTCAAAAAAGAGATACATTGACAAATAGCATTAAACAGCTTGCTCTTTAAAGAAAAGCAAAACCAAACCAAACCACCTCAACCCTTCTTTGAGGAGTATGAGATATTTTGTCCAGGGCTTTGGCTCTGTCAGAACCACACAGAGCTGGAGACAGAAAGTCGTGCAGAAGTTGAAAAAAAAAAAAAAAAAAAGAACCGGGTTTAATTTCTGCAGAGCAACGTATAGACTTTAAAACCTGCAGAAGCAGAATGAGTGGTAAATGCCAGGATCACCTCCTTAGGGTGACTTTACAGATAACAGGCTATTTTAAACTGCAGGGCTCCACAGAAGACTTTCAGTGAGGCTTTCTGAAGAGTCAAAACCACTGCAAACCTTTGACCACTGCTCTTGGTGGGGTTTGGTGGGTTTTTTGGTCTTTCCCTCACCCCCCTTCAGCTCAACACACGCCTTGAAAACTGGTGTGACCAGGAGGTCTGCACAGGTCCTAAGATTTGTTGGGGGCAGGGGGAGTTGCTGGAGTTTTAAAATATAAAATTATCAATTTTAGTCAACACACTGCCCAAGGCATTGCGCTAATAACATTTTGTGAGCACGTGAACAGATTACTAATCACTTCACATTTGCTTTTGGAGATATTCGAAAGTGTCTAACATGTAAATTAACAGTCCACTAAGGAATTCACATCACCCTGCTTGGTGGTATAAACACAGTAAAGTAAATGTTAATACAGAGCTCGCTCGCAGGTATTTTGAACAGCAGCGCACAACTTGGTGCCTTCAGACAGCAAGTTACTTTCAACGCCTCCTACAAAGACTTGGCCAACGTGAGAAACTTAGGTCTTTGATCCAGAGGTCTTCTCAAACCCCTTCACTCAATCTGAAGCTACTCACCTCTTACTTTATGTTATTCCATGTGGAAAACACAATGGATAACTCAGGAAATCGGGCTCGAAGTGCAAACCCACAGCTTGTCTAGAAATTCAAATAAAAATGGAAAGAAGGGTGTTGGCACAACAGTGACCAGGTGGGAATTTATACAGTTTTAATTAAAGCAAGAGGAGTTGCTAATAAAATTAGCATAATCCTTGGATGCAGCCCATGGGACTGCACACGTATTACTAGGACTGGATGAAACTCTAAGATGGCTTTCAAGCTAAGATGTCTGTAGTCAATTATACAGTCTATGCCCTGAGAATACCACAGAAATGACATTTCCGCAACGTCTTCCACTCCACGAAGAGATCAGGTAGCCTGTATCAATATCACTTCAAGGGTACAGCATGGAATCTGGATGACGGGCAACTATTCCATTGACATTGTACTATTGATCTGGGATTTCAGTTTAATGGAAGAATAGACAAAGCTCGGTTGGATTTTTTAAGTGCCTCCTGACCAACGTAAAAATAAAGGAATTATTAATAGCCAGGTGACTGATTTCTAAAAGCTTCAAGCAGCATTTGCTGGTGATTGTTTGCAGAGTGATGCTGGGCCTTAGAAGGGATAAAAAGCAAAAAATTTTGGTCTAAGACAGCCTTTATTGGAAGACAGAATGCAGGTTATGGTCTGAGCAAACCTGCCTTATTAAGTGACAGCTCTCCCTTCTCAGACAGCAGTGGTGTCAAGTATGTGTCTCTACCGATGACTTGGTAGAACATTACTGGGCGTCAGCAAAGCAACTCATAAAAGCCTTTTGCATAAGACAGAGCCATCTTGGAAAGATGGAACTCCAGTCTGAGACAGGAATTTGACCCAAAGTGCTTTTTGAAACATAGGAATGAAGCCGGGGATGAAAAAGAGTAGTCCTCCTTTCCCCACAGCATTGATTCCAGCAGCAGCTCCTGGTAGTGAGCATCATGGTAAACACTCCCTATCTCTATTCCACAGAACTGAACTTATTTCCCTAGGGATACTTCTCATGTTAATTTGCAGCCATGGCCTGTTGGGAAGCTCAAATGTAAAGTTCTGAGCTAGCACATCCCAGTTTTTTTATGAGACGAGTATGCAACTGCATGAGCCAAAAGCAGCATCCAGAGGTCAGACCTGAACTGCCCCTAAGAGAGGTGCCCACCTTTACTTGGTCAGCAAGAACGAAGGAGAACAAAGGGTCCCACGTACTGCATTTCTATCTGCCTCACTTATTCAGCCTTCCTCAGGACGTGGTGGGTCTTGTGATGGGCACTACCCCTCACCTCTCCTCACATACTCTCTTCACCGAAGAAACAGACCTTTGCTTCTAACCTGCAGTCTGGGGGGAAAAAATAAAATCTAGAAAGAATGCTAAAAACAATCATTCAAAACAGTTAAAGCATAAGAGGTGAAAGAAGCCTGCTCCCTTAATAAATAAATTAATCTCATCAAATGCAGAAGTGAAGAAAAATAAAACTTGTCAACCAAAAGCACACAAACCCATGAGAGTTCCTGGACAGTGACAAACTGCCCAGATTTCCAGTGAATTTATAGGTTCTTTTAGGTGATTTAATGATTTAAAACTGGAAAATATAATTTAGGAACGCTTACATTTTCATGGGAAAACACACTGAGTTTTTATTCACAAACTTTGCGATGTTAAGATTTACTCACATCTAAATGGTATGAAGATGTTAAAAAGAAAACTTTAGATTTGAAGAAGACGGTGAATTGATATGTAATCCACAAAACAATGTTAACTCCTGTTCCCATTTTGGCAAGGAAAATAAACCAGAGAATGATGATGAGTTAGCCAGAAATCTCAGTTTGGATTTTTACTTGTTATTACTGAACCACGATATCCGCTACCTTTACCTCAGCTTGTGGCCATTACAAATGCCTTTAATTTAATTTATATAGGTTGAGCTAGGTTACATATAGAAGCTGAATGCCTTAATTAAGACACCATTACTATTTTAGATTTACATCTAATGTTATTGTCTGTATTATATGTATAGACAAATATTATTTATATTATTTTAGATATAGATCTAAAATAATATTCCTGGGAAGCACAAAGTTATTCCAGATTATCACTAAAAACATGGAGGTGGGGGGGAGCAGAGTGTTTTACATAGAGATTAGAATTTTTATGAGTACCAGGCAGAATTCAATGAAAAAATTTGTGTTAATGACATCCTTAAATCCAAGAGCATTAAGCAAGTGACTGGACAGTGGATTATATCTTGAAAACACAATCCTACCATCATCGAGCGACTTCCCGGTTTTTCAGAAGTTTCAAAGGTATCATGTAACATTTTCCTTATCCTCAGCAGAGACCGTAGGTAATGAGGAAACCACATAACTGTGTCTTATGTTTATATTGCAAGCCTTGAATAAACTCCCTTGTCAGCTTTGATGGGATGCTGGCAAACGTTCTTGAGCCTGAGCAGCGCAGACCAAAAACACACTGCACCCACTTTTTTTTCCCCCCTCCCACTACTCCACTCCTGGAAGACTGACTACCTTTACTGCTGTTTAAGCAAAGGTATAGCACGGGAATTATTTTATTATTATTATTTCTATTTTTTTCCTCTTCCTGCAAGCAACAGAGGGCACTGTGCCAAGGGACACTAGTGGGAGACCTGCTGCTTGTCCTGGGGAAACGCTGTTGGTTGAAGGTGTGAGAGAAGATTTCCTGATGCTGATGGAGCTTAT
The DNA here is from genome assembly GCA_025345505.1 of Todiramphus chloris collaris. Taxonomy (NCBI): domain Eukaryota; kingdom Metazoa; phylum Chordata; class Aves; order Coraciiformes; family Alcedinidae; genus Todiramphus; species Todiramphus chloris. Next base: position 3,203,523 of record JANVCC010000270.1, read on the forward strand.
TTAGAAACGTCACTAGACAACATGACACACGTCCATGGGGAAAACGGTTCCCGAGGGCTCCCAGGCTGGCAGGCTCAGCTAGCCCCACACCATTCCAGCGAGGGAACTGGGTGAGTTTCGAGGGTCTGACTGCGCTTTTTATGAAGCAAACAATTTTCAAATGTACTAAGTTCGCCTTAAAACTACACATATTCAGTCACCTTCTGAAAGAGTATTTCCCAATTATAAAACGCATCCATTCTTCACAATTCTTCTCCCTCTACCTTTCACAAATTCAATTTTAGCACATTACTTAGACGAGCGGTACAAGTATCCCTGTTGTGGCAATTGCCTGCGATGGATCACGTTTTGCACACTACATTACACCTTGTGCCGTTCTGCTGATTTCAATTGGATTACACATTGTGTAATTCAACGCAAAATTACTTCCAATGACAACCCCTTTATTCCTATGCATACATGGTGATCCATCATGCCCTGCCTACCGAGTTTGGCATTTCTATTTCAAGTCCCTGTTGGAATCAGTAAGCATGGAACCACATACACAGAACTTGAATTACTCAATATAAACTTTGCTGTTGTTTAAAGGAAAAAAAAAAGGGGGGGGGGGATGGTTTTGATTTGTATTTCTGGCCCCGTCCTTTATGCAAATCATTTTGTCCAACACGAATAGCCAGCATCACAAACTCCCATTTCCTTCACATGCAGCACAAGCGTGAGTTTCCAGCAGATGCCTGGTTTCTCATCTGCATTTACCATCTCTCCAGTGGGTACCTGCCACCTCTTTGGAATTAAATTAAGTTCAAAAAGCCTCAACCTCTCTGTTTACAGAGTGAATTCAGTGCATTTGCTGGTACTTCTCTCTAGTTGTTATCTCATGCAGCTCCTTCACAAAGCCCTTTTTTTGTCTGACTATTCCAGGGTCAAAATCCTCACCCGGCTACCCTCTTGAACAAGAAAGGGCTTATATTGCCCTGCCACAGTCGAATTACCTTTGGCAATAACTATTCCTTAGCAAAGGCTTCTCTCTACTTTGGCTTGTGATAAGGAGCAGAACTGCTCTAATTTACAGGGGGATTTTCCCCATAGGACTCAGGCAGCACCACGTTTGCTACATCCAACCTGGCTCTGCAACTAGGAGGTGGTGCACCACGTAGAGACACTAATTTGCTTCCAGAAGCAGTATAGCCATGTTAATGCCATGCTGTACCTGAGCTAATTACAAGAATAGTTTCTGGTCTTCAATCCAAAGTGCTTATTTTCCCTCCTTTCCCCAGTACCCCCCCCCCTCCCCCCCCCGAAAATGTTGTAAATCTCAGTGGGCAAATTTATTGGAGCATGATATGAGCTGTTAACAGAGCCTGTTGCAGACAAAAATGGTAGAATTAATTAGAGCTTTTGATTCCAGGAGATAATCTAGTTTTGAAAAAAGATCTGTGTATTGGGGATGATAGAGGGGAAGAGGAGGGGGAAAAAAAAAAAAAAAAAGAATGCTGCCTGGCATCTGGAGAAAATTTTAACTGGAATCATCAACATTTAGGGTCACACTGCCCCTGGCCTTTCTATGAGTACACAGGATACAGGAGAATAAAATGAGCCTTTTTGGGATTTTTCCACCTTGCACAGAAAAGCCACAGAGCATCACAGTCTCCAGAGGTGCCTATGCAACCACCAAGATACAAGCAGACCACGTAGTGGGAGGATGCTCAAAAAGCCTCATGCTCGTATGGTCAGCACCCCAAAAAGATGGCAGTCTAATTTGTTCTGACGTACATCCCCTCTGTATGTTTGGTCTGGAAAGTTTACCTGTCTTGTAGACCTCTGAACGGTGCCATCCCATGGGGCTCTTCTCAGGATTAGCTGGACCAAATCTGTGGAGCTCTGTGGCTGTGGTGAACACAAAACAGCACAAACTGGTATAAGTCACCTGCATGCTTCACAGCTGATGAGGACAATGTATGGAATGCTAAAATGGATTAAAATTTTCATTACAGGCTTATGATAAAATGCTAAGTACACCAGTCCTGTGTTAAGGGCTTGCTTGTGATGTCCATCATCCATCTGAGGTTGAGCAACTGCCCTTGTATGCTGCCATCAGCCAAAGACAGCATACTCCTGGAGGTTCAGCGCTTCCATCATGATGTTTTGCCAGGCAGAGACTGCACCAAGCCAAGCTAAACTTCAGGGTACTTTAGAAAGTGTTCTGGGTTTAAACACCTCTGGAGAAAAGAGACAAAACAATATTTCCTCAGCTTGAGACCAGGCACCTGGCAACTAGGAAACAGGTGGACATAGGTTCCTGTCACACCAGGTTCGGGGCATCTAACCCCAAATATTTTTCCTAGAGTAACTGGTATATTGAACCTCCCATCGGGACAGCCAGCATGAAAATTTCTGGAAAATTCAATATTTGCCAAGGGGAAGAAAGGCAGAAGAGTGGGTCAGATTCAGGCACTAGGAAACTCTGAGTACTTCCAGAAACAAATTTGGCAAAGAAAGCCACTGCTAGATGGCCATCCCACAAGCAATATGTGAAAGAAATGAAGGTGATAGGAGGAAGGAATCAGCAGAGAGTCAGCATGGAATGAAGAAGAGAAAATAGGGTAGAAGCTGCTGCAACCAATTAGCTGGCTGAAAAATCAGGAAATGAATCTGAGTAAATAGCCAGTTCCCCTGGATTACTGGAACATTTAACAGCAGCACCAGATCTTCACCATTTAAGAGAGATGATGGAAAGCATACAGCAGAGTTACTCTATGGCCTATTCCTGAACAACGCTCTACTGATGATGATGATGATGAAACTCAGAATTTGGGGAGATAGGACAGCATGAGATAGACTGATCTAAGAGAGCAACAGACTAGGGACCAGAAGTTTTATTTCTATTTCCATCACAGACTCACAGGGTGACCAAAGAGAAGCCCTCACGCTCTGCCTCAGTTTCCCCACAAGCAAAGGATGCAGGAGCCTTACACTTCGAGTCACAGGAATAGTCCCCATCAATCTGGTTTGAAAAGTGAAAAAGCCTCAGAGAGAGTGTGGAAAAAAAACAACAACAAAAAACATATCAGTGGAAAGTTTTTATCAGTTTTGTGAAAATGAGAATGGGTTCACAAACTCCCCTTTTCAGGAGCTGTTTTGTTATCTGAGGAAAGGGAAAGTCCAAAGAGGACAAATATACCTGTGGATTAAGCTGTTTGAAGGCCAACCAGTTGCCAAGTCATGGACTGGCTATTTCACCTCCAAGTGCTGGGCGCTGTACGGAGCAGCCTCCCCTGCAGATGCAGAAGCAGTTTTTCAGGCTGCCTTGAACACACAGCTGACTATTCCCACTCCTGCCCGGTAGCCTGAGCGTGAAGGTATGAGAGAAGGTCTCAAAAAGCAGGTGGATTTTTTTTTTTTCCTAGAGAAAGCTTCCCTCCAGCAGCTGCTGCCAAAGGAACAGGCTGTGCCACTGCTGCGAGATGAAGGGACCGATAGCAACCCCCGTAGCTATTATTTGCTGCCATTAACGACACGGGCGATGGGTGGGAAGATAATGGGCAGGCAATGCCATCGCCGTGCCCTGCCTTCAAGTGCCTAGCCTGAAAAGCCAGCTGGATGTTTATAGAGGGTTTTCAACCTGTAATCTGCTAAATGCCGCAATTAAATAATTGTGCTTAAGGTTATAACTGGTTTTGGATGGTACAGTTTAGCACCGGGTGTTTGAATTGACAAATGCCATTCCCTGTCGAGTAAATGAACCTGAGCCTGAGGGCTGAGAGCTGGGAAGAGCACCCAACAGTTGTGGAGGGGAGGAAACCCCAAAAGGAGAAGTATTTTGTTGGCATCTGGGGATGAAAAGGGGAGAAAAGTGAAAAGGAGAAGTGGAGGGGACTAAAAACTATTTATTTTCTCCAGGCTGTGCTTGGCAGGCATCACCCTTAAGGTGAGGAAGCCTGGTAGGAAGTGGCAAACAGGAGTCGTTTGGTTGGCATAGCAAAATTTGGTGCAATAAGCCATGCTGGTGTGTGCAGCCACCCCTTCCTAGAGAAAGAGCTTCCAGTCTGGGCTGCAAGTTTTGCCTCCTCAGAGGGAAAAAAAAAAAATATTAAAAAAAAAAAAACATTTAAAAAAAAAATTTAAAAAGAAACTTCTGTGATTAAAAAAAAATAAACCCACAATGGATTGCTGCATGAAGGGGTAAGGTACCTGCAGAGTGAGTCTTCACTGAGGGCTGTGAAATACGACCATTAATACATTACTATGTTCCTGAGATGCTACATTTACCTATGCAGTTGGCTTTTCCCTTTCCCTCTTTAGTGAGATATTGTTACTCTTGGGAATGGGCAAAAATCAGCTGATGAGGTAGCAGAAGGTTTAGTTCAGTTTGTTGTTGGTTTTTTTTCTTTTCCTTACACATTTCAGAACAAGCTTGAAGCTGTTGTTTTGTGAGCAGCCCTTGATAAAGTTAAACTAACCCCTGTGACTGCCAAACAAGTCCTGACATAAGTCAGACTAAGAATAATTTAATGCAAGGTTGGGCCAAATGATCTCTAGAGGTCTCTTCCAATCTAGACTTCTTTCTGATGGTATAAATGGATGATTATTTTCTTTAATAGCTGCATGACTTAGAGGCAGAACTACGTGAATAGCTGATCTTTTGGTTAACTGGATGAACAGAAGGTCGAGGAGGGAGAGACAGTGTTGGGAAACAAAAATTTCCCAAAACAAAAATTTCCCAACTCTCAGCAAGCTTTCCTCTCCCATCAGAGAAATGCTCAGCAGTGCATCACGGCATCACATTCCAAGCAAAATGTAACAACTTCTATTCCTTCCACAAAGATTATGTGATTTAGTTAGGAGTTGGGTTTTTGGTTTTGTTTTTGGTTTTTTTGAACAAAATGCTACTTAGGACGAAAAAACCAAAATGTTAAAAAACACATGTCAGGCCTTTAAAAAAAGGAAAAAAAAACCACGAAAAAAAACTGCGTTGTTTTCTTGAGGGAACTATTCATGAATTTCTGAAGAGGCGACTGAAAGCGTGGATAGTCTCCAGTGAGCCCGACTTCATTTTTTGCCAGATAGACTATTTCATTAAAAAACAATCAATCCCTTTGTCTGCTTAATCACTGTTCTGACAGGCTGCAAAGGAAAGACGAAGAATTCCTGCTCGGCGCAGCACTACGTGGTCACATGAGGGCTAAATGGGAAGCCAAAACTAATTTTGCAAGGGGCCATTAAGAGCCGTGGGCTCTCCACTCCCAGAAGGATAAAAATCTAAATGCAACAAGGTCCAGTGTTTTAAAGGCAAATGCCTGAAGTTCTGCTCACCAGTCCTCACTTCCCCAATTCGAATACCTGGGCTTGCAAGTTTAATGGGAACTGTTGGGTGATCAGGACCTTTCAAAGCCATACCAGTTACCCCAGGAGGCTTTGGGCCCTGGTGGAATGTTTGCACATTCAGGGATGCACACAGTCCACTTGGAATTGTTGAGACCACACAGTCCAATACAGTAAATTATCTTTTTTGTTGTTATTTAGGGAATATTTGAGACTGACTTCAAACATTTTTGCTTTTACATTAAGGCTTAGCCCAAGATTTTCCTTGTGTAGCTCTCAACCTGCCTTTAAATTCAAATTTAATTTTAGGTTTTTTTCCTCACCTTCTTCCTCACTGGATTAAGTACAAATAACCTTTTGTGACAATCAGCAGTAAACATAATTCAAAATACAGTCCTTAAATAATAGGTTAAAAGATATCAGTTCTCTGCAAAAGGAAAATTCACATCAGTGACAATCCTTACGAGTTTGTTGGAATAAACCTAAACAATAAATAGAAATCGCTTCCTGAGGCAGTGACTCTTTTGGGTGCTGCATCAAATCTGAGCTTAAAACCCAGGATTGCTCTCCCTGGCCAAGGCAAGCGAACGGGACTCGCTGCTTCAAGCATCTGAGCAACACTGGCTGGGGAAAAAAAAAAAAAAAAAATAGTAATAATATGAAAGACGAAGCAGAGGCAAGATGCTGATTGACTGAGGGCATATGGGAGACCTAAGGACAACAATCAATCACGGATCTGTAAGCTGTTTAAACCTCCCGAACGCTCGGGAGCAGCATCTGTGCGCTCGGCGCGGCTGCGACGCCTCTGAAATCCAACCCAACCCAACCCAACCGACGGGGAAGCGCTACCAGGAGAACCTGCTCCTTCAGCTTCCTCCCCTCCAACCCTTCTGGTGGGGAGCCCCGTGACAGGGAGTCAACGTGAGCACGGAGCCAGAGCTCACAGCTCTAAATACTTCTCGAGCTGATGTTTTCGGCAGAGTTCTGCGTTTCCCACCCAGGGTTTGCAGGGGCTGCCTGTTGGGACACGTCGGGCCGGGAACGCCCAGCGCGGGGGTTGGATGGGGAGCGCGAGGGGCTGTCGCCGCGTTTGAAGCTAATCAGGTTTGATGTCTCACCTCTTGGTTCAGCATGGGCTCGCAGCCCCAGTTTTTGTTGGTGAGCTGCAAGGGTGCTATCTGGCTTGTCACGTCTAATAACTCTCTCTCCTGACGGCTGATACGCTGAAAGATCTGTGCTGCTGATGTTAAAAGCTGGATTTTCGATGCCTTCTGTCGCTGCTCTCTCTTCTTTTACTATAGAAAACAAGGAGGTCAGAAGAGCACATTATAGCAAAGTGTATTTCAATGACAAGCAGAAAATTCCTTCTAGTAATTCCTTTGCTGAAAGACTCAAGTGTATCGTCCTCAAATGTCGCCAAAACAGAATTAGGTTAAAATTAACTCTATAAAAAAAAAAAAAAAAAAAAGAATAAATGATTAAAATAATTACAAATTGCACCCTGACAAGCAAGAGCAAAATTTCGCCCACAGCCATTTGTCTGTAATTAGTTAATTAATCCTTACACAAATTATGAGCAATAACTCATCAAGCAAGGCTCACCCATCAGAAATTCAGCCGACTTGGATTTCTTCTGCTTAGTTTGCTTCAGAGCCTTCTGCTGGAACTTCTGGAGGGAAATTGTTAAATGAATAAATTAGCTAAAGAACGAAGATCATCCTTTATGATCCACAACTAACACAGTATTTTAAATATGGGATGGCATTGAAATGTCATTTAATTTACATCTCTGCTAAAGGGGTCAAACACTAATTGAACAACAGAAGTGGAAGAATTAAATAAAATAGGAGAAGAAAAGTTAAAACAAATGCCAAATGAAGGTCACATTAAAATACTTTGGTTTTCCCCCATTTTTAATTAATGCACAGAAACCTCAACAAATGAAGAGCATTGTAAGACTTGCTTCTGCAGCAGGCGTTCGGCAGCAACTGCTTTATTTCACTTGCAGAACGGCAGCACTTCATTTAGAAAAGTTTGGTTCTGCAGCATATTTATAGACAGACTTCCCTGACATCCCCTGTTCTCTTCTTTTCTAGGTCCACTTACATAAGCAGTGTGCTTGTTCATCGCAGAGCGGCTAAAAAGGAACGAGCTCTACCCTTTCATATCAGACAGTAAAATAAAAATAACCCCAAAACAATCTGGAGTGAGACATCACATGAGAAAGACCGGGGTCCAGGGGAGGGGGAAGCAGGACTCGTTACAACAATAAGAAGCTCATTTAATAGTATAGAGATGCCAACAACGGGTACAGTGAAAACAAATAGCAGGAGATCTTGGAGGACTTAAACTCTGACAAGTTCCAGGTTAATTCCCGTGGGGAAGCAAGGCTCAAAAAAAAAAAAAACCAACCAAAAAACCCCATATATATATATATATATACATGCGTTACTACCATCAGGAAGGCCCAATTGTTCAACACCATCTTTGTATCGTACCCTGTAATAGACACTAACAGTCAAAGCAGGCAAAGATTACCTAAAGTAAAGGACATCTGGGAGTATTAATCAAAGCCAAACCCAAAGAAATCAGTTCAGAGCCATTTATTTCCAAACGTCACACGGCAGTTTCCAAAAACAGCATTATTTTTTCAAGCCAGTTGCTTAATTGTCCAGTGATAAAGACCACTCCTGGCAACATAGCTCCTGGAAACTGTCAATACAAAAGGATTAATTACAAGAAGCATTGAAAAATTGCAATTTTTTACGGCATCCATCTTTCCCAGTTTGATTGTGGGTGTCAATTTCCAGTAAAAAAAAAAAAAAAGAAAGAAACAGCACTTGCATCAGACACAATCAATAAATCTGTCAAAAATAACTGAACCGTATCACTGACAGATTAATATAGATATTAATATCCTTAAATATACACATGTATATAGGCACACGTGCATATGTTATTCTGAAAACAGTAGACTTCCTCTGCATGAAGACTATTCCCTGACCAAAAAGCAAATACATATACAAATGACCAGCCACATTCTGAAAGCTACAATAAATAAACACTATACCAGAAAGAATTCCTACAAGCCACATGCAGCACAGCTAGTGATAATTTTGACAGGAGTTCAATAGGTTCAGAAATCCATTCTACTGCTTCTTGGGGTTCCCCCCATGAAAGGAAAAAAAATATAAATCTGAAAAAATACCTATTTGCCCAATTAGTGTCTTTAGAATTGTATATTTTTTTGCACTAATTAAAGCATTTCTGCATTCCAGCACACCATCAGATTTTAATGGGGTCTGTTTTAAAGAATTCAGCAGTATCTGTGCCACTGCTGTGTGATAATTATATGCACCATATGAAGAATAATCACCACGCAGAACCTTAAACATCATGTTAACAGCTACAGAAAACACCACCTAGGCAAATATCCTGGGATGAATTTTCACCTGGCGCAAACCAGTATATATCCAGAACCTGGAGGGAATTAAGATGATCTGCATTAAATTCTACCCTGCATGTCAGATTTCCCTCCCAAAACCAACTGGAAGCTACACTGGCCATAGTCAACTTTCAACTGTTATAGTCTATAAAACACAAACACCCTTCACAGCAAGAAGGTGAAAAAAAAAAAAAGTATTTCTCCTCCTCCATATCTCATAAAGAAACACAGTGGGTTTTGATGTTTTGGAGTGGGATTTTTGTGTGTATTTTGGGTTTTGTTTGTTTGTTGGGTTTTTTTGGTTGGTTGGTTCTGCATTTGTTTTGTTGGTGTTTTCTTAAGTATTCAGAGCACTTAGCACTAAATTGCATTTCTTTTTCCAGGGACACAGTAGACTCTCTGGTACTTCACTCTCTCAAATGCAAATTATTATTAAGTAGTTGATGTGACAGACTTGTGACTCCTACTTACTTACCAAGAACCTCAAAAAGAAATGCCCTTGCCCCTTAACGTGAGGTCCTTTTCATGAGTTCAGATTTTTCAAATCAAAGCAACACCTGATTTTTCAACAGCAGAGAGAAATTCTTCCAGAGTTACTTCTCAACCTAACAGAATAATGGAGAATTTTGGTGGTGGCCTCCGTAGAATCCACACATGGTCTTGTGACTTTGTGCTTCAGAGGAAATGAGAAGGCATTTTCCTTTCATACCCATCTCCAGCCAATTTCCTCATCCTTCTCTCTTTTACACATGAGCACTTTTAAGGAGTGTAAATTAAACCCTTTTGCCCCGCTATTTTAGGCTTCCTCCCACATCCCACCTACCCTTGCAATGCTTTGCCTTCTCATCAGCAACTAGGCAGGAAATTATCCAGTAGCATTTTATATTAATTTTATCACTAGTTGCTACTAGCTAATTTATGTATTTATGTGAATTTCTGACTAAAGCCACCATTCTTTAATCAGTCCCCATGTACCTGCAAAACCGAGGTTTCCAATAGTGAATTAAATAAAACTCCTTCCGTGACCACTTGCCACAGTTGCAGGCAAAGTCCAGTCGCGTGAGCCTACCTGGAAGCATCCCTACAGAAAATTTCCCTTCTGATTATAGAACATCCTTTGAAACTAAACACAAAAAGAATCCCTAAAATAAATACATAAATGAATGAATGAAAGAAAGAAAAATTGAAGCTACACATGTACTACCAAGGCTGTGCTGGTTTACACCTGCAGTGGAGACGGTCCAACTCGCACAATGCATGGCAGACCTGTTCATCCACAAGCAGCATATAGAAAGGGGACGTCCTTTGCTCGCAAAGTCAAGTTTAAAAGGTGATGATGCTGCTGAGAATCTCAAAGCTCCCATCTCAAAGCTCCGCCACAAACGGTGAAAAACAAAAAGTCGTAACTGTTTTGGGTTTGGGTTTTTTTAAGTAAGTGCCTTTTTCCCTTGAGCGTGTTGCATTACAGCAGTGGCAAGGGGCATTAGAAGCATCTGAGCATGGCACAGACTAATCACCACATCATTCAAAGAGTGACCTAAGCCTTTAGATGCCTTTTTTTGCGTGCTGGCGTCATTAAAACACAGCGCCTGCCTTCCCATCCCCACCGTAACCAAAGCAAACTGGGAGTACCAGAACCCGCCATACTGGGATCGGCGGGAGAGCAGCATGCGCGGCAGCGGCAGCGATAGGGGAGGAGGGGGGTAAAAAAAAAAAAAAACCCCACAACCCTCATTTATAACCAGTGACAACTAAAACCTATGAAGTTTTTAAAAGAATGTGATTGTTGTCAAAAGGAATTGGGTACAACAATGCTGCGTTCAGCTCTGGTTCCACTCAAAGCCGTGGCTGAGGGGCTCTGGGAAAGCTGCTGGAAGGCTGGTGGGCACAGACCAGCAAGAAAGTGAATTTTGCATACTGTACGGATCATCGCTCAGTTCAGGGCAGTCATATTGAATCTGTGATCAACCAATTGTGCTTCATGAAACCGTCAGCCCTCATTTATGTCTAGCTGTTTTCTTCTGTCCTGCTGTAAACAAGCTCTGCTCTGAGCTGTCTCCCTACCCTTATCTGCTTACGAAGATCACACAGACAGACCTCATCAGCAGCCTTAGAGTTAAAGTTAAAGTTACTGCTTCCAGACAGCAGTCCCCATGCAAGCTGGGAGTCAAAAAGAAGAGCAACTTTGGAATGACAGAGTTTTAGTTCCTTTTAGGAAATGCGTACCTTAGATTCATACACATACTGGCATGTTATGTCTCTTTCATGAAATTAAATTAGGTGTTCCTAATATGAACAACTGTTTCTAACATCAGCAAACTAGCTCAGCAGATTCATCCACGGTTTTTGTTTGTGGGTTGGTTGTTTTGTTTGGTTTGGGTTGTTGGTTTTTTTGGGTGTGGGTTTTTATGGTGGGGGGGTTTTTTTGTTTTGTTTTGTTAGGTTTGTGTTTGTTTTTTTTTTTCTTTCCTTTGGGGTCTTGCTTGAATACAGACAAAAGAGAAGTAGCTGGAAATATTATCAATCTGGTAAGGCTCCAAGAACCTAATAACGTCTGAAATGCTCTAAGGAGGGTAATGATGGTAAGCAGGGACAGGTATGTTGGCTTCTGTTCGCATTCACTTCAGGGAGAGCATTACCCTTTCAACAGAAAACAGAGTGCGCTCGCCCAGCAACCATCCTCTCGCACAAAAAAGGGACGGGGCTTCACTAAAAACATACTCCTCTGTGAACGCCTTGCTTGGTACTGACAGCATTTCATTCTTGCAACCAGCTGCTCAGCCTCTCTTAAGGCTTTCCTTTATGCAGCTGGAGCTGGAACCTCTTTCCTTTCTCCCAGCCTACTACTTTTGTCTATTTAAGGGACGGCAGCCAAAGAGAAGCAGCTCGCTCTTCACACCTGCCTGCTTTAAGCACCCCACGTTAAGATTTTTTGCAGAGAGCAAACTCTTCATTGCTAATGAGAACGACACTTCATAGGGTCAAACGTGTGTGGGGTTTTTGTTTTTTTTTCCAGCTGACTCTGCAGCAATTAAAGTAAACAAACAAACAAACGCCCACTTGGTTTAAGCCTGTTCCAACTGGAGAGTGAGGCTAAAGGAAAAAGCCTTGTCGAAGCAGAGCAGCTCAGTGTGTGGGTGGAAGATGGAACCCTGCGTGTCTAGTCTAAGGTAACGCTGGGCAGAACCAGGCAGGATTGAACCTCTACACCGCCCACCCCGGAGAGCTTTTGCCACTTCCCCTATAAAATTCAGAATTCTTCCAGCAAACAGCCACGTGCAAAGAATCCTTCTGAATTTCTACAGGCTGGATGCCTTTTGAGGGCTCACGGCACACTTTGTTACCTACAGGGACAGGCCTGTGAGATAATTCTTATTTTAATGAGAATGAAAAAGGAAACACGTGCTTGACTCTTGGTCCAGAGGAATGCAAGCACTGCCACGCTGGGACACGCTAGCTGGAGTGGTGAAGGTGTACAGCAAGCAAGATAACCCACGTGTGAGCTTCCATCCTTCAAGCCAAATAACCCACGTGCGAGCTTCCATCCTTCCATAAGCCACCTCAGCATGTTTGCCTCTTGCTAGAAACCAAGCACGGTGCTTTCAGTCAGCTAGGGCATCATAGGATCGTGGAATCATCTCAGTTGGAAAAGACCTTTAGGATCATCATTTACAAGTGTGTTGAAAGAAAAAAACGTTACTGGCATATTAGTTTAGTTACTAAGAGGTAGCCTTTTTCTTGCTTGCTTTTAAAATAGAAAAGCCCTCAAAAAACTCAAGCTACAGAGCTGACGACAAGAACAAACGTGCTGGGGGGGGGGGAAAGCAACAGAAGGGAAATAAAATGAAGTAAAACATACAATTTATTAAAGAAAACATTGGTGACGCATTTTGATATCATAAATTGTCCCCATTTGTACTTCCCGTTTAAACAATAACTAACACGACGATGGGTTAAATGAAGTTGAGATTGTCACAAACACGGCCTCACTAGTAATTAATGTAGCTTAATATGGTTGTTGGCACACATCTCACATGACAGATAACGTTCCAACATGTCACTGATAGGACCTTTCAGCACAGCTTTAGGAGATCTACCAGGCATTGCCGAGGTTGGTTAGGTCAAAGGGTTGAACCATGTGTAATTCAGAACAGAGGAGGTCCCACGGTCACTCCACAAAAACAATTACACTACTTATTTCCCTCCATCCTTCGCCCGAAAGTCACAAGCCTCACAGTTTCAGCGCAGTCAATCTCCCTCTGCCCTGGGGCTATGAGCCACATGAAAATATGTGGTGCTGTGTTTATAAATCTAATCAAAAATAGAAACAGTAGACAAGCACAATGAGGTCCTACTATGGATCATGGGAATTCTCTAAATTCTGAAGGCACTTTTGTTTAACTTCTGTGGGCCTTCTCCTACCATTACATTGTCTGGTACTCTCGTTAATCATCCCCTTGACTTGTCAATGATATAAAGGAGCCTACGTGGCTGCTGCCTTCCCTCCCATCACACTACAAATAATATTATGAAATAGCCACTCTAGGAATAGCCCCTTTTAATTTTTCCTGCTTTAAGGAGTGTTTTTTCTTCGCTTACCTCTTTCTCCATGCCAGCCTGCCCTTTCTCAGACCTGCAGCAGCAAATGCTTCCTCCTGCAACAAAGGAGAGGGAGCACATCTAAATTTTCAGTCTCCACAGTCATTACCACCCTTAGGTTTAACACACAGACCAGCCTAGAAACCTGCCAGGGTAGGGGGGAGTGTGTGTCTGTTGCAGTCCTCTGTTCTTGTCTCAGTCCTCTGTTGTTTTGCTGTTCTCAGCTTCACCTTTTTGAAAACAACTTTGCATCAGTTCACGTTAAAAAAAAAATTATATATAAAAAAATTAGTGAGCAAAGATAAACAGGAAAAACAGTTTAGGCACAGATGAAGTAACACACAACACAGTTGTGGATTTGAATGGAAGTAGCCTAGGAGGAGGTAATTCCTACCCCCAGACAGTAACAAAAACAACACAGAGTTTTCTGTGGAATACACCTAAACCTGAAGATTACAACACCAAAGCTGCCAGACTCAGGAATGCTTCTGGGATCTGGCATTTAGGGTGGGTCCCAGGTATGCCTCGCTCCCTGTGCTGGGATTTTCATCACAAGAATGGACATTACCCTCTATTCTGAGTTTATAACCACAATCAAACATTAAAAAAATGTATTTTATAACACAATCAAGCATTAAATTTACAAGTCATACACCACATTAACAAAAATGTCTTGATTTTGTACCAACTGCTTTTGTCTTTATGTGGGAGAAAAAAAAAAAAATCCTATTCGAAACGGCTAAATGGGTTGTGAATGATTGAAATCGATGGCAAAACCCAGTCTGACTCCACAGTGGCAGGACCTGAACCTCAATGAAGAGCAAACTTCTTCCTTCGCCAGCTTTTCCCTTATGCATTTACACAAACAGACATTCAGATTATCTTGCAGAGCCTGAAAACAAACCAGGAATTGACCAATTAAAAATATCCCTTCAGAGTCCGTCAGAAGCTTTAATTGACCTTCTGGGTCAGAGGATGCCCCGTACAAAGTACATGTTTGGCCCCAGTTGAGGAAACTCTCTCTCCTGAGGGCACTGGGCAAAGAAGTGCTTAATTCTGAGTAGGCGCTTAAGTTTCATTGAAATCAATACAATGGACAGTGGACGGGGCCACAAATTCTCCGTGGAAAAAGGCTGCATTGTCACTCTGGCTGCTCAGCAATGAATGAAGGGCTGAGTTTTTGCCCAGGCTTTGCTGACGCTGAGAGTCTGCTGACCTTTGCCACTGCCCCTCGATTTCGGTGCCCTCCTTGGGGTGCCAAGGCCACTGCAGCGATGCCGGGGGCTGCCATTCCAGCAACTCCTCCTCCTCCTCCTGCAGCCAGCTCTGCCCCAACAGACCCTGCACCGCAGCAGAAACTGTGCCCAGACGCCTCTGCTCCATTACACTCCGTGATATTGAAAACAAAGTCCCACCAAGATCACGCAGGTAGGCTCAAGGTCACATATCTGGTCATCGAATCTCTCAGAAAACAACCCCAGAATCCCAGCTCCAAAATCTGGGTTGGGTTTCCAAGCTGAAGTAGCATCAGCATCACTTTTCCAGCCACTGCTCTAATCTGATTGCACATCCACTGAACGTGACAGGTAAGTAGTTCTAAGCCTGATGGCACATTCCTTGTTATGACTCAAACCAGCCCAGCAAAAAAAAAGAACCACCCGTATGAGCCAAAAGCAATAAAAGCTTGAAATGGCTCCTTTCCCTTTCAAAGAAGCATCGCAAGAAGCTGCCAGCAGAAAGAACTGATAAAGATGTAAGCTGTGAAAAAAAAAAAAAATCAAAAAAATCAACATTTTCATCCACTGTCAACATCTGCTCATTGAAGCAGGAGACAAAGATGCAGCAAGGAGGACTTTCAAAGCCACAACAGCCCATGGAATTCAAACACTAACGGGAAGACTTGGGAATTTCACCTTAAAGACTAGAACTGACCAAAATTAGGAAAGCAAAGGCAAAGTTACAGAAACAATGAGTTTAGAGGAGACATTAGTAACATCAGTGCCTTAACGGTGATTTTCTTAGAGTTCAGGAACTTCCTTTTATTGGAGTTTCCTGGGGAATGTTTTTGTTTCTTTGGGTGGGGAACTCTTTGGTGTTTGGTTTTGGTTTGTTTTTTTAAGTGGAGGTGCCAGACATTGCTTTGCTTTTTTTTTTTTTTCATTTTAAAACCAGGCAACACATCCAACACTGCATTAACCGATGCTGACTGTGGCCTTACTTAACCTCATCAGCCTATTTTCTTTAGCTGGATACCAGCTGAATCATTAACATGAAACTGGCTTGTAGTCCAAAAGCTAAGTACGTTGACTTTTTTCCATCAATAAAAAATATAAACAAATAAATAAAACAAACACCAAACGAACAAAAAAAAAAAAACAACCCCACCATGAAACCTATTTCAGAACCCACCAGATGTTTTATTTGGTACCGCACTGATGTAGTTTTTTGCACAATTTAGGGGTAGACTTAACAAGAACTAAACTGCATATGTAGTAAAATGACACAGCAAAAGAACCACTTTGAAGTTCTTAAACTCATTACTTTCACTTTCTCTTATTTTTTCTTCTTTTTTTTTTTTCCACAGAAAAAATGTTTTGTTTTCTTTTCTTTCATTCCCACAGGAGGAATAACTAAGGAAGCTACATTAACTATGCAATGTATCTGAATAGTTTTCTGTAATGAAAATAATCTATTTTAAATCCAAAAATTAAGGAATTTAGAGAGCAATGGAACAGAAATAACTCCTCTAGCAGCACAGCTGTATTGACAGGCTCCTGTCACCAGTCACAGATCTGGGAGAGATCAAAACATCTTCCCCCTAGAGCAGGCTCAGATACCTCTTTTCTCACCCTAGATGGTATTTTATGTTCTTTCAGCTACGAGAGATCACTTGGCCTGCTTAAAGAGCTGCTATACAGTAAGGGTCTTGAAAATGTAGCCAGAAAATATACCTTGTTCTTGGCATGCAGGAGAAAAACTGTCCTGTTTGTAATGATGCACCCAGCATCTCCTTAAAGCACTCCCCAATTATAGCATCACCAGATTTGGGCAGTTGGAAGGGACCTCTGAAGATCATGTGGTCCAACCACCTCTGCTCCAGCAGGGTCACCCAGAGCAGGGGCCCCAGGATCCTCATGTCCAGGCAGGTTTGGAATCTCTCCAGAGAAGGAGACTCCACAACCTCTCTGGGTAGCCTGGACCACCCTCCCACACCTTCACACCAAATAAGTTTCTCCTCCTGCTCAGATGGAACCTCCTGGGTTCCAGTTTGTGCCCATTGCCCCTTGTCCTGGCGCTGGGCACCACTGAGCAGAGTCTGTCCCCATCCCCTTGCCCCCGGGGGCCCTTTATCTCTTGCTCAGCTCCCCTCCCAGGCTGCTCTTCTCCAGCTGCACAGCCCCAGGGCTCTCAGCCTTTCCCCAGCACAGAGATGCTCCAGGGCTCTCTCAGCATATTCCCAGCCTTCTGCTGGACTCTCTCCAGTATCTCCTTGTCGCTCTTGAATTGGGGAGCCCAGAACTGGACACAATGCTCCAGATGTGGCCTTATTAGGGCAGAGTAGAAGGGCAGAAGAACCTCCCTTGACCTGCTGGCCACGCTCTTCTGAATGCACCCGAATGCAGAGATGCACGGGGATGTTCTCCCGGGCCAAGGAGAGCAATGCTGGGCACAGCCAAGGTGGAGAAACAGCATGTTCACAGCAGGAGTAGCAAAAAGCAACAGTCTGTCATCTCGGGGGCTGCCCTTACTCCTCTCTTTACCTTCACCTGGTACACCATTTATCATGTGCTAAGAAGAAGTGCTGTGGGATCCCTGTGCTACAATATCAGCAGAAACCACCGAGTAAATGATAACCCTAACAACCTACTTGTTAATTCCCTTTGGACTCTCTCATAAATACCAGATAGCCAGCCCTGGTCTTTAAGAAGTATTTCTTCAGGGGAAAATTGCACCTCTGGTGAAGAGAATCCATCAGTCACTTCAATTCAGCAGGACTGACCTTTGAAGCCACAAGCGCTCTGCTTATCCTTCTCTAACCACCAATTTTAGGAGCAGACCCTTCTATATAGGTAGAAAACACTCTCAATAATCACGTTACAAAATATAATGTATTTTGACCACATGCAATTTTGGTGCCAACGGTTCCAACTCCTTTTAAAAAGTGTGTCGGAATTTCCTCTCTAATTTGTTTTCAGGGAGTATATAGTTCATTTTGTGACTGTCTGTACTGGCTGTAGATTTTAGCACTTCCTCGTGAGCCTCTACTATTCATTCTCTGGTTTCCACTACCACAAAGAACAGCCAAACAATCAGAATTTATTTGTATAAACTCTGCAGTTCTGGTTATTGGAGCATCGTTTTCTTGGAACGTTTCCCAGCAAAGAGCACATGTGATCTGCACTAGGAAGAAAGTTCATTCTACTGTTTATCACTAACAGATTAAAAATGGACATGTGTGTGTAAAAAATGTATCATTAAAAGGGTCTTCTCTCTGAATTCACCAAGAATATAAGCAAGGATATGCTGAAAAATACAAGAAAAAGCACCCTGTACAATTAACACGTGTTCACCTATATTTTTACACATACACCACTTCAGATGTACTGTGGCTAATAGAGCAGTAGAGTTTCCTTTCAGTCAGAGAGACAGAAATCACAGCGTACGAGCAATCCCAGAAGGAACACCTCTAGTGGTTCCAAACATATTTCACTTGCCTCTGGCATGAGATTCTGGATTAACGTCATATACGTGTCAGAGAATCACAGAATCACTCAGGTTGGAAAAGCCCCTTGGGATCATCGAGTCCAACCATTAACCCTACTCTATAGAGTTCCCCCCTAAACCATGTCCCTCAGCACCACATCTAAACGACCCTTAAACACATGCAGGGATGGTGACTCAACCCCCTCCCTGGGAGGTCTAGTCCAGTCTCTGACTACTCTTGCTGTGAAAAATTTTTCCCTAGTGTCCAGTCTAAACCTTCCCTGTTGCAGCTTGAATCCATTCCCTCTTTTCTATCGCTAATTACCCACGAGAAGAGACCAGCACCAACTTCTCTACAGATTCCTTCCACATTGTTGTAGTTGTCAACACGAAACGACGCAGGATATTCACACATTCACATGACTTCTCCTTACGTTGTTCTGGATGCTAGCTGACATTACCTATACGTATCTATCAATATATTCAACCCAGGGAGCACATTCCTCTGTCAGGGATTTGTTAATGAGACAGAACCACAGAGTATGAACAAAGGGAAACTGAGGTAGTGATGGCTATGGCTGAGACAGTGGCACAAAATAGCCAAGGACTTCAGAGCACTGGTTGCATACCACTGATCAGAGATGACATTATGCAAAGATGTATTTTGAATTAACAAACAGAGCTGCAGTTGATTTTTAAGATCCAGGTAGTTAGTAAGACCCACACACCCACAGAATCACAGCAGGTAGAAGGGATCTCTGGAGATCATCTGGTCTAACCCCCCCTGCTCCAGCAGGGTCACCCAGAGCAGGGGCCCCAGGATCCTCATGTCCAGGCAGGTTTGGAATCTCTCCAGAGAAGGAGACTCCACAACATCTCTGGGCAGCCTAGCACAGGCTCCCACACCCTCACACCAAATAAGTTTTCCTCCTGTTCAGATGGAACCTCCTGGGTTCCAGTTGGTGCCTGTTGCCCCTTGTTCTGTCACTGGGAACCACTGAGCAGAATCTGGAGCATCCTCTTGGCCAACACCCTTTAGATACTTATGAGCATTTATATACGTATGAGCATTATAAGCACACAACATGAAACATGTAGTGGTTTCCATCAGCTTTCAACCAATAGTAGCAGGAATATCATGCCTGGCACGTTTTAAACTTGGCATCCACAGCCAGCACAGCTAGGTGCAAAGTTTCTTTATCCCAGCCAGAAAAGCAGCAATCGGAATTCTGACTCTGAAATTGGAATTCTTGAAACAAATCTGCCTTTGAAATGAATGTCAGAGATGTTTCATTTATTACGTGTTAAAAAAGAATAGTCATCTTGAGACCTTGAGCAGGCAAACAATAGTCAAACACAACTTCAGCCAAATTCCTGCATGCTGGGATAGGTGGCACGTCCAACAGGCCTGAAGCTGGTTTCTAACCAATGGAGCAGCTGTAAAAATGAGACTCCCTCTGCACGATTTACAGATCACCTGATAGAGTAGAAGAGTTGGCAGCAATCCCATGACATGTTCTCCTTGGTGAAGGAGCAGCCTAATAAGTTTCTGCTCTCTGCCCTCTTCCTCTCTCCATCCATTCGTTCCTGTCCCTGAGCTGCAGCTTGCTGAGGTCTCACCGGGCTGATATTGCTGTCGATCTAAAGCCGAGTTAAAAATACCTGTCCCCAAAACATTTTCCTTTTTTATTATTTACCTTGAACCACTTCACGGGTCCTGCACGCAGCTGTACCACTATAACCAGGGCACAAGGAACTCCAGTGAGGAAAAAGGAGGTCCTTAAGCAACCTTTCCCATCAAAGAAAACGTGTAGAATCATGGAATTGTTTTGGTTAGAAGAGACCTTTGAGATCATCAAATCCAACTGTTAAAGTCACCCCTCAAGCACCTGACATTGAAGTCATGGCAGAACTGATAAAAAATCATATTATTTCCTTAATCCAGACAGGAAGGTATGTGTGTATGGGGGGCAACCCTCTGGTTTTTCCCCATCCTGTGTTTCCCTCCAATCCTCCAACTCAAAAAGGGCTCTGTCCTTTTCCATCGACTTCCATCCATCCATTCTCATGCAGGCATTATTGGATCTCCCATGGGATGTACCAACACCTCTCCCGTAGCAGTGCTCCTCCCTCCAGCCAACTCTCACCCCCGGAACAGACAAGACCTGCTTGCAAAACCCCCTCAGTGCAGCTCCCCAAATTTGTTTTCTTTCTCCCCAGACTCAAACTAGATCCTATAACGATGTCCGCAGGACTATGGGCTGAGACTAACTTGAAGCCTGTCCTCTAACTGCCTGGTCATACACAATTCCATGAACCACTTCATCGGATGAACAGCTCTTGGATACTCAGCTGTTGTGAGTAAGAAGGAATTCTGAGCATCGTAAAGCTTGCCTTCAACTTCGAGGGATTTTTTTCTTCCCCTTGAATTAAGCTTTGCCAATATATCTGAGATGACAATAAATAAATATCCTGGGAGTACTGGCCCTCAGTAGCACACCATGAACTTCCTAATACTTTACTCCTGACCTAAATACATTGTTTAATGCAAATCAACCAGACTTGTGGTATTAGGCTAGAGATTCTGAAGTCCACACTTATGGATGGAAGGAAAATATGCTGACTCTTTATGGTGGTGGTTTTATGATGCTAACAATGACGCTTTACTGTATTGACTCCTTTTTTCCATCAGCCATTTACAACACCAGGACAGAAAAACAACAGGACAGATCAGAACCCAGAGTCCTCTTGATCATCCCATCTGTAAAAACAATAGGCATAATATTTTTCCAGAGAGTTGTTTTTGTCCTCTTGTGAGAGTTATAACCTTTGTAGTCTTTAATATTGGAGTTCAAAGATGGATTTGCCTTAACAAAAAGATCCAGATTCACTACACCACATATCCCACAACAAAGTATATGCAGATAATCAAGTGTGTTAAAAGCACCAACTTTACTTTTTTCCTCCCACCTTCCATAAAGGAGAAAAATCACAGGAAGTAGGTTTCAAGACCTGTTTGGACCCAAAACAAATTCAGTTCTTGGCTTTGTTTTGAGTTTATCATGTACTCTTGGACAAGTCTCCAAGCTATACCACAAAGACTGGTGGATGGCATGGGCATTCGAGTTGGAAAAAGCTAGGTTGAGCTGGACAGACCAGGGAACCCCTTTCAAACCCTTTGAGTCCACGCTGCCTGAATCAGAGACTGGACTTTCAGAACAGCCACCAGGAAAGCATCCTTGCACCATAGCCTTCTGCTGGAGTGGAAACTGCTTTGGCTGGGCAGGAAAGGATGCAGAGCTCTGCCCCAGCACAGCCAGGCTGGCACAGGAGCTGAGATGTCCCACGCAAAGCCATCGCTGAACCTGGGCACAGCTACTGTGGCCATGAGTTTCCTGTGCTCAGGGGCAAATACACTTTTAGCAATTAAACTGAGGGTGAGAAGGGAAACATGCTAAAGAGTTTCAGTGAGATGCAACCCTTGCTTCAGTTTCAACCAAGAGGGAGCCTGTATGGCATTCTTAAAGCAGAAATCTCAACCTATATGCTGACATCTGGATGCAAGGTAACCATGAACACAAAATCCCCCTTCTGAAAACACACAAGGTAATTGCCCGAGTGTCAATATGAAGTTTGCACTTCATACCCTACTCGTCAACTAACAGCTTCCTTTGGCACACAGACAACAGGCACAGGCTGGTTCCTTATCAGGGTGTCAAAGAATTTTCTTCAGCTTGGACCATGACTGTTCAGCCTTGACGGCAACAAAATGCCTCGAGAGCAGCTTCCTTCCCACCATCTGCAAATGGTGCTACTGGATAGACCCAATGCTTCTCAGCACCCAGCCCAAGGGCACAGTTTGTATCTTAACATGCCCGAGTGAGGAAAACCTTCTGCAGTGTCCGAAACCAATAGCACTACAGGTGCAGCAGGTTACTAAACACTAGCAGATGCTATATATAGTGCAAGGATACTTGAAAGGGGCAGTGGAGGAAATTAGGTTTCATGCGGTCTCCTTCTTCTGGACCCATTATCATGGCAAACTGTTTCACACCCACACCTGATTTCTCAATCAGACAGGGCTTTGTATCAGCAGTAAAATTGCTTGGTGTGACATGAAGTAGTTGTAGGTGATGGTTGAAAACCAGTGGATGTTAACGGGGATCTTGTGCCAGGTCTTCAGCTTCCACGAAGCTGTTACCCACACTTTCTAGCAGAGCTCCATCATCCCAGACCCACGGGGGATAAGGCTGTGATTTCTGGGGGAAACCTTCTGACTGTTTCGTTTGGGGTTGGTTTGGTTTTTAATGCAGTTTCTCCCAGCAGTCGTTACCCAAGGAGAGATTGTACTTCAAAACCCAAGCACTGGTAGTGACAGTCCCAGGTTGGAACCCACCCGTCGTGTTGAGCCAAACCTCTGTTTGCATTTGCATACGATGTGGAATTAAATGCTTTGCTCCTCCTTGCTCCTGTTCCCATGTTAGCAGTACCTTAATAACCCAGGTACTAACGACCCAGCGTGAGGTGTGCTTACACAGTTGTATTTAAATATTTTTTATATAAAAGAGCTAATAAAAGAAGGAAAAATGACTGATAAAGATCTTCCTCTTTTCCTTTGTATTGCTGCCATTCCTACCCTAAGCTGCTGCTTAAATACTAGCCAAACAATTCAGACTCATTCAGGAACTAGTCAGACTTGTGCTCCTGGCTTTCCAGTAAAAACTGTCACAAGTTACAAGACTCACATCTTCCCAGCTCCTCCTGCCACCTCTCGTCCATCATTATCCCAGATTAATGCCTGTGCCTCCTTTGTTCTGCACCAGCCCTTGCTGCCAGTTCTGTGCCGCGTGGTGAGGAACGTGTGCCAGCAACCAGCCTTCTCCTCTAAATTACCGTAGAGGAGCCACATCACGCCGTTTTCTCTGGATCATTTGTGCAATGTCAGGCAAGGCAGGATGTGACTCAGCCGTGACTTGGTCCGGAGGTAGGACTCTGTGAAATCACCTGGTTTCAGTTCACAGCGCCGTTCTTGGGACCGGTGGTCAAAGGAAAGCAAACCAGGAGAAATTTCACGATCGCTGCTCTAAACTTTGGTCTTCCACCATGCCTCTGTGCATCCCTTCCTCAGAAAG
Source organism: Todiramphus chloris collaris (assembly GCA_025345505.1). Taxonomy (NCBI): domain Eukaryota; kingdom Metazoa; phylum Chordata; class Aves; order Coraciiformes; family Alcedinidae; genus Todiramphus; species Todiramphus chloris. The sequence goes on from JANVCC010000270.1 coordinate 3,226,725, forward strand.
CATTAACCCTGAGGGGGAAAGGAGAATAGGGAATCTGATTTTCCCCCTCCGTTTCCATTCTCTTCTTCCTCCAGCTCTGCAGGAGAAATCTCTCCTTCCTCCAGCTCCAGGCTTTTTAGCATCAGGAAGCAATTGGTCTGTCAGAAGCACCTTGAGCAACTCTTCCCAGACAGGAGATCAAGTCTCCTCTTTCCCTTCGGGTGAGGGTGGCTTAGAAAATACCTTCTTCTCATGAACCATGTCTTAGCTTCCACCTTTGCTTTGAGACACTCTCTCATTATACTTCGCCTAAGGAAACTCCAGATCTCCTGTGCTCTGAAAGATGGCTTCAGGCATTACACTTAAAAAAAAAAAAAAAAAAAGAAAACAAAAACTAAACAAACAAAAAACTACACAACAAAAAAAAAATCCCACAAAAACAAAATAAAACAAACAACAAAAACACCAAGGAAACCACAAAGAATCTTGCTCAGAGTTGCTAATCTCAGAGATAGGCACAATGCACACACTCAAGTCCTGACCAAGTTTGCAAGCCCTGGAAGGCTACGCCTCAAATAGACCTGAAAGTTTATATAAAACCATAAGATACTCATGTTCACTTATCTTCAGACCAGAAAGTCACTTTTTCCTAGCAGTTGAATGAATTCAGAGCCTCTTTTACACAGTGTCATGAAGGTGAATGAATTTCATAGCTCTAAGTTTCAGAGAGTTAAAGTGATGCTAGCATGACTTGCATAGAGATGGGATGTGAGATACAGGCAGGTTTTAATCCTCTGCTATTCATGGAAATAAAAAGCACACACCTTTATCAATTCAGCTAATCCAAACTAATCTTGCAATGGAATAGTTGGCATTAAGAGGCGATACTTTTATCCAAAATCAGCAAGGTGATCCCTTTCTATTCCACACATTGTTTTAGCTTAGTGGGTGCCTCCCACTAGTTTTCCTGAGACGGACACGACTCACAAATGGCTTTGCAAATACAGTTCTCCCACACAGACCTAGAGGCACGGGTAGAAGGTGTAACATCCAGAGAGGGGACAGAGCGATCAGAGAGGAGGGAAATACTTGAAAAGCTGGCAAAAGATAACAACCTTTTGGGACAGTTCCCACAGTTCTGGCAGGTAAACGTGTCTGATATGAGCACTTCAGTCAGGCACAGATAGATGACACATTTGTGTGTGGGCAGAGGATGAAATTGGGTGTGGACTGCGTGCCTCTGCAATGGATACAATGATAGGTCTAACTCAGCACCGCCGGCACTGAGTCATCTGTTCAGAGCTTAGAGTTCCTCATCATTCCCTCTATGACATGGAAAAATCCTGGCTGGATCACCTGCAAATTTAATCTTGCTGACTGGGGCCCGATCTGAGAGAAAGGTCAGTGACACCGTGGAGTTCCCATGCACTAAGAAACCCTCCCCAAAGTGCACTGGTTGGTGCAAAAAGGGACTGTATGCCCTCACTACACTCCCGGGAAGGCAGAACAGTTATTGTGTCTCATTCACCCTCTCACAGAACGAATGTAAGTGAAAATGAACTGGATTTTTAAGTATCTTAAACATCGGTTGGAAGGTTGACCTCAGAGGGAACTGGGAAAACCCAAGCACTTAACCTAGTGTATGGAAGTGTGCAGAAAGTGGTCTCCAGCTTTAGGCAATGATCGCTACGATGAATGAAGTGAGTGAGCAGCTCTGTGTTCTGCAATCACACCCAGCATCAGTTTTGCATTGTCTTTTGCCTACCTTTCCAACAAAGACTGGTAAGTTACCTACACACCAACAAACAGGATGGTGTGATGGGTACTCCCTCATCCTCAAAACCAAAACATGACCGTGGCCAATCTTAACAGCCTGAGCCAAGGAAAACCTCAGGAAATTTTATGAAGAAGTGAAAATATCGCAGCATAATGCTGCAAGGGAGGTAACTGAAGTTGCTTTACTTCTTGTACCATCTGGCAGACCAGGGCATAAACCTGGGACAAATAAATAATCCTGCTGTAGCAAGGAAAAGGAAAAAAAAAAAAAAAAAAAAAGAAAAGTGTTGTTACTGCATAATTTCCAGATGCAGGTCTTGACCACTTCACACAGGCAGTCAAGTGTGAAGCATTATAGGAGAGGAATTATATATAGCAGAGGAATTATATTACCTGCACCACTAATAAACAATGGGGAAGGGGGGGGGGAAGGTGACACTTGTTAGAAGAGGTGTTGCTTCCCATCCTCCCCCCAGCAGATGAAGCTCATATGTTCTGCGGCAAGAGCAGATTGTAGGGAGTGAGCAACCAGAGCAGTGGTCGAGGAGCCCCCCTGGTCAACGAGCAACTGATTCAATGTGCCAGGAGCAGGACTCTAGGCTGGACACCAAGCACATCTTTCTGTCCACTCCCTCTGCTTCTGCTGTCCCTCAGAAGTGGTGTCTACATCAGTAGAAGCTTTCAGATTAGATCCCCTAGGTAATGTTGGTATCCAGCTCCTCTCTTCATACCTGGCTTTGTAATGATCTCAATTGGTAATCAAGTCCTCAGAGAATGGTTTGTCTGCTGAAGAAAGCATCGAAGTGTGCAAAATGCTGGATAACCCAGAGCTATACATCAACAAGATCTGCATTTTCTTGTCTTGTACATCAAGAGGCAGGTGGCATTCAGCGAAGTGAAGGGGGACAAGTCAAAAGTTAAGAGGAAATACTTCCAGAGACAAGGTAAAGTTGAAAACCACTTACCAAAGGATGTCACAAAACCAAAATTCAGCAGGATTCAAAAAAAGGATAGGATAATTGCATGGCTAGCAATGTTCCCGTGTGTGATGTTAATTTTTTAAGAAGTATTAAAGAAACAGTGAAACAAAGTTTCTGTCAGAGCTTAGAGGGAACACGGATTATCTTCCTCCTGCCTGATGCAGGATTTCCTTTTCTTCCCCCCAAAATAACTGGAGACCACCACCACAGGAGACAGGGAACTGAACTGGATGACCTCCGAATCAAACTCAACCACAGTTTCTGTTCTCCCTAAAAAGCCTGATCGAGTGATTAATGAAGAGAGGGGGCCACAACTGAGACACTGGCTGATCCCAGAACGTGAGTCAAACCTGAAAGATCGAATCACCAGCACAGATTCTCGTATCAATACCAAAGATCGAGTTGGTCAGAAGGTTCCCGAAACACAAGCCAAGATCGAATGACTAAAACCTGGGTAGACAAGATCAGTCATCAGATAAAATCAGCTAAAAACCCCACAGTTTGTTAGGGAAGTCAGGCAGCTGGCTGCGTGTCCCAACAACGGTACCCCCCCAAAACACAAACCCCAGCTGCATGTAGAGACCTCAGCTCTTCACACACACCATGGTTGCCTCTCACGAGCACCAAGCAGATGCAGATTATCAATGGTTCATAGAGGTCGGACAACAGCAGCCCAAGCAATGTTATCTCAGGGTTTCCTTGGGCCCCCCAGGCGCTCTGTGTCCTCTGCTGCCTTCCCACAGCAGTTGGACCTTAAGCTCCCTGAGCTGCCTTTTGTTCTGTGCGAGTGCTGCCGGCTGTAGGAACCACACACACCAACGGTCCCAGGCACGCACGCAAGCATTGCCACCAAAGATTTAGCCAGAGGATAAACAACAAACTTTTACTTGTCTCCTGGTTATTTATAATAATCAAAGGGACCTAGAAATAGCAAAAAAATATTCATCCTTGCCAAAACCCTCTCCTAGAGTGGACGGCCCCAGGGGCTGAGGTCTGAGCTCTGCTCCAAACAGCAGCGGTACCTCCCCAGTGGGGAATTCCCAGAACAGGAAAGATACCCCAGAGCTGACACAAAGCCAAGAGATCTGGCTCTCATGCCAGACTTCTTCCAGCTGCCAAGACAAGAAGCGTGTCATGGTCAAAAAACCTGCTGCGTTCTGGCTAGTCCCTGCTGGAGCTGCGGCAGGCTGGGCAGAGACAAGAGCAGCTCGAAGGCTCTGCCGAGCATCCCTGGCCCGAGATCAAAAACACACATCACAGGACGGTAGGGGTTAGAAGGGACCTCTGTAGAGCATCTCGAAAAGCCTCCTTGTTTAAAGCAGGTCAACCCCTGAGCACACTGCCCAGGATCCCAGCATCCAGGTGGGTTTGGAATGTCTCCAGAGAAGGAGATTCCACAACCTCTCTGGGCAGCCTGGGCCAGGGCTTTGTCACTCCTACAGTAAAGCCCTGTCACCTCCAGTGCCATCTAGTACTGCACAGCATCACAAACAAGGTCCTTTATCAGCATCTATAAGCCTTCTACTGCCCCTTCTGCAGCAATGCTTAGATGATGCTACTCATTGATAATTCATCTGCTGCTTTGCTGGATGGACTCCTCCTTGCCACCACTCCCCTCCCCTCAGAGCCATACCAGCAAGGTTACCATTTGCTTTCAAGGTATGAGAAACATCCTTTCGGGGTCAGTGCCTGGCTGGGGAGTACAAATGCACAACCAACCTTTAAACAAGTCCATGCATTGCACCACTGAGGCTGTATCTGCAAGTGATGGGGTAAACCATCACGAGGGGTGTTTCTATCTGCTGATATAAGAGTGGGCAGAGAGATATTACTAGCAAACCATTCTGGACCAGTATAAACCCAAGCTTTAAAAGTCCCATGTAGTTAAACTGTGACTCACGGCTGATCCCTATCTTTCCTGTCAACGCTCACTGCTGCTTTACACCAGTATTGTTGCTAAAGCAGAGCAGAAGCCATGGAAAGGGGCAGAAGTGAGTGACATTAATTTACAGTCCATCACAGCTCACTCAGCTTCTTTGCAAACCAGATTAAAATCTCGAGGTAGTGCATATTTCATGACTTCTTAAAATCAAATTTAAACAAAACTCAAGTCTTGTATTACACCACCTCTCAAAGAAAAAAATAAAAATAAAATTTCTTGGAGGAGCACAAGCAGAACGTTAGCAAAAAAAACCCCAAAACAACCCACCTCCATCGGGTTCTCCTGCACCCAAGTCTATTCAAAACAGTTCATGTAAATACACATGGACAAAGGTATAGTTATATACACGTATCTACAGATGTGTATAAATACACAGTAGAACATCCCCCTACTGTGGCATCCTTTCAAATACAGCATCATTTTAAAAATCCTTCCTGAGCGCGGAGAGACAGACCCAGCCTTACCTTCCTAATTCCCAGCTTCTCTTCACCTTTTGAAACCAAATCCTCCTTGCTGTCTCTATGGTGACAGTGACGTCCAGGTCCCTGTGATGAGATGGCTGCTGGCACGCGTGCCACGTGCCAGAGTGAATCCGTCAGCACCAGCAACCTCTCCAGTCTCCAGCTCTTCTGCGAGACATGATGCTCTTCTCCAGAACTTGGTCTGACAAGCAAACCAGTAAAGAGAACAGTGTTAAACCACCCAAACCCACGCCTACAAGAGGGGGAAATTGGTTCTAAGTGTGGGGTCTTAAAAGACTTTTTTCATTTTTCTCTTCAGTAATAATTACTGCTACTTGGGAAATAGAATCTTTGATAGCACTGCCATCATCTGTATCTGGATAACCTACACAGAATAAACTAATTACAGGCAATTTCTCCCAAAGGGTTTGCCAGCAAGAAGATATTTGCATCATGAAGTAGAAGTGGCTGATAAGCAGCATGATGAAAACCTCCTGCAATGTCCATCCACCTGGCACAGGGAACCAGCAGGGACAGAAGCAAGTTTCTTGTTTCCTGGTTATTGGGAGAGAGGAGCAAGAGGGGAGATTTTTATCGTGTGCTAAGTGAGGAGCAGCAGGTGGGAGCTGAAAAGCTGGAGGTGGCTCCAGTGACCGACTTTCCTTAGGAAAGACACACAGTGAGTCACTGGGGTTACAAAACACCCGCTGTTATAGAGAGTCCTGACTCTATTTTTACAATGCATAGACCTTGATGGCATGTAATGTCAAAACACACCTCCACTGGAACACACCTGCTTCTAGCAGCTCATAGGTGCAGCAAAGGATGTTGAGTCCCCACTAGCACGTTCCCAAACTGGGGGAGATGTGCCAGAGAAACCAGCTTTGACTCGCTGCCGCAGTCCACTGCCAGCACCCGCTGACACGACACACCCCAGAGATGCTCTACATTGCCTTTGTATTTCACTGACCTTTTCTAAGCGTGCAGCTGAAGGCATCTGGCACAGCTCTGTGTCTCCACAACCTTGCAGGGATGAAGTCCAGTGGTGTTTGTGGCAGCAGGTCTCGCCCAGGGGATTTAACTGTGTGCGCATCGCTGCTGCCGTCACCTCACCTGGGAGTCCTCTCTGATAAAGGCACCCACTCCGAATTCAAGGGTCCTGTTCCATCCAGATAAATATTTGGAAGAGGAGATAAAGACACAGATTAGTCCTGTATTTCCCCGAGTTTCCACGTCCTTTTACACCAGTTGGCAAAAAAAAACCCAAAAAGCCCCCAACAAATAAATTAATATATATCCCATCATCTTAAAGATGAAAATTTTAATAGTCCAACAGTCATTAAGTACAACCCAGAAAAGAGATAACAGCAATAGAATATTAAGACTTGCATTGCTGTAATGCACATTAAAAATCTAGTCCCAGGCTGGGTTCCTGCTGTGCCATACCTACTGTAGGCAGATTTTTTTTTCCCTCCCATGTTCTTGATCCTCATTCACATGTTGCCTCTCTTCTAATGCTCAGGCTGTAAATGCTTGGGATTAGGGAATGCTTGTTGCTCCACTTCCTGCCCTTCTCATGCTGGGTCGCTGGCCCCTGCCTGAGGCTAAAGATGTGACAATAATGTAAAAACAAAGCAGAGAGGAAACACAAGGGAGTCCAAAAGGAGACAGTTGTACAGGACTTAGTCATGTATGTAACCCCTGAGAAAGGAGGATTGCACCCAAACCACACAGTGCCCCAAGTCTACAGAGCAGGTAAGCACAGAGATCATCCTTTCATCCAAAGTGATGGAGATATCTCCAGGTCTTCCTCCTCACCAGCTATAGGTGCCAACACCAATAGATTTGCCTTTTTCAACCACAACAGAAGCACAGATAGAGAGCTGCCTCTCCTTGTTCATACAGAATGCATTTCTATTTTACATTTTTCTATGCAAAAAGCATCTCTCAGGATACAGCCTAGGAAAGGTTGTGTGTGCTGACGTCAGCAGAATTGCACAGCTGCCTGCAAGTCCTTTCCCACCAGGGACCTACAGCCAGCCCCAGCAATGCAATGAGGAGAAGCAGACCAGCAAAGGTGGTGTTGGCAAGCCTATCAGTCAAGGGGCATTGGGAAGACCCAGGGAACCAAGGTATGACAACTTCAAGCATTCCTTCACCCGTCTCCACAGATGTCTAACAGCAACAGGTGACCGATGCACAGCAGCATCAAGGTGACAAGCAAAGTAACTCTGCAGTGAGAGTGGGTTACACTGAAGGTCAGAGCATCACAGAGCACTACAGAACAGAGATCAGTCTCCAAGGTCCAACTTGTAGCTCACATGAGAGCTGAGCAGGAAGAGCAGCACTAGATGAGGAGCAAGCTTTAAAGTTAACTGACATGAAGGAGAAATAGAAGTTTTCTTCCGAGCTTCCAAAACAAAACCTTTGATCATAATCATTTTGGATCTGAAAACAAAACCTGAGCACACACACCAGAAGAAGAAATTCTGAGGGGGTTTATGTCTGAACTTACTGAGGCCAGAAAATGATCTTTCAAAGAGACTTTTTCCCCCTCCACCATGCAGAATCCCATCAGCTCTGTTACCTACAGCACCCACCTCCTTCTCAAGCTCTATCCACCTACTGCATTTCCCAGATATTGAACTGCACACAGCCAAGGAATGTTCATCTCAACACCACGGCACGTGGCTAGGATCACACAGTTCTTACCATAACCCATTACAGCTTCAGGAGTGAATTTTTCATTCTGTGGCCATACCTGCTGTGACAGAGTGTGACTTTCAGGATTTTCCCATCTAGGAGAAAAAAATCCAAGCAAACAACAAACCCAACAAAACACACATAAAAAACAAACAAAAACAACCAAAAAAACCCACAAACAACCGACAAACCTCCCTTCTCTCCAGACCCCCTTCCACAAGAATAAAATGGGTAGGAGGTAGGAATCCCTGTTGCTACTGAGCCAAGTCAGGATGAGTTTTTTTACAGAACAAATTCTCTGGCATTTTGATGTTTTCATGCATTTAAACTTCTAATGGCAACCGTTTAACACATTTCTAATTGGAAATGCACAATAATAATTTAAAAAGTTTTTCTTTTAATATAAAAAGGCTTTAATTATGTCTTTTGCTTTGTTTGACTAAACTATGATTTCTACCCAAACACATGACCAGCCCTCGGGTGGTCTATTCACAGCAAACAATGTATTGTCCTGGGCACACAACAAGACAGACAAGATGTTGTTTAATTGAGCCTCAGACTCCATTTACTTAACTTTTATGGAAACTACCAGTAATAACTCGTAGAGGGCACAACATTATTTCTTCTTTCTTCAACTCTACATGATCAAACGCTGGCATTATCAGCATCTTCTCTCGCATGCACTCTGTTAAATTTGCACAAGGGTTCTTCTTTGTGGAAGGGTTAAAAAGCCAGAGGAAGGAAGTTGTTGCATGACTACCTCGGACACAGAGCAAGAACCAAAAACCCAGTGCCAAGTTTTCCATGAGATTTCTCTTCTGAAACCTGATTTTAGTTCTGAAACCACAGGTAGCTTGCGTTGCTCTCTCCTTAGACTCTGCACCGGGACAAGTCATCACAAGCTGGCCAACTTCTTTCCTAAGATCAGGTTAAAAAATGCCACGTCTATGACCAGAAACCAGTACTTCTTCATTTTTGGATAGCTTTGATATTGTGAAGACATGATATCATAAAGCTAAGGAATGATTTTGACTATTCTCAGAGTCAGAAATCTTTGGAAGGGCCCATCCAAAGCTGCTCAGACTATCCTAGCACAAAGTCACTGCAACTCAATTAATTCTGGAAGCAGCACTTCTGTAGAGTCTCCTTCTCTAGAGACCTTCACAACCCATCTGGATGCGTTCCTGAGCGACATGCCCTGGGTGATCCTGTGCCGGCAGCGGGGTTGGACTCAGTGATCTCTAGAGGTCCCTTCCAACCCCTACCATTCTATGAGTGTCTGAGGACGTCTGCTGTTGAGGTTACCTGGCTGAAGAAGTCCTGGTTGTTTACACCGGATCGGTTACACCTACGGCACAGAAAACCGGTCAAGAGCAACAAACAGGAGCTCTGGAGGCATGGGGCTTTTTAGTGAACAGCCCATTTCCAAGTGAGGTGGGGTGAGTGGCGAGGAGATGAGTTGGCATGAAGGTCAGAACGAGCGCACACAGGCACGCAATTACACCTTCCCGCGAGGGCTCAGATGTAACACATTTTCCCATTTACATTTTCCCATTCCACTAACATTACTGACGAAACATTTCATTTTCAGCTGTGTTTGCAGAAGGCTAACAAGGGGCTCATGAATACATCAAAGCAAAGTCATATTATTCATTTACACAAATGTTTCTGATTACTTTTCCTCCGACCACTCAGACAACACTTTATTAAAAAGCTAGAATTAAAACCAGTGTTTTTCAGGGCCAACTCTCATAACCCTAAGCCCTGATCTAGTCCCACATTTGCAGAACATCCACAGGACGTGATGCAAAGCACAGGTACCAGCTCTCTGCAAACCTGGGGGCTGCCAGAAAACCACCTTCCAACTGAGAGGGAGCAATCTCCAGCCAATACGACGAGCTGTGAAGCAGTGGGAAGTAACACCACTGAAAAATTCATTCCCTTAAAGAGGCAATGGGAGCACGCTGGAGCACAAGAGGTTTAGGGTAAACGCAAGGAAAAACTTCTTCACTGTGAGGGTGGCAGACACTGGAACAGGCTGCCCAGGGGGGTTGTGGAGTCTCCTTCTCTGGAGACATCCCAAACCTACCTGGACATGTTCCTGTGTGACCTGCTCTAGGTGACCCTGCTCTGGCAGGGGGGTTGGACTAGGTGGTCTTTCTAGGTTCCTTCCAACCCCTAACATTCTATGATTCTTGCACAAACTACACCTTTGGTTGACTTCTGTACGGAGTCTCCAGGTGGTTACAGTGCTGATCTTGCATTATTTATGGTGATTGAAATGCATCTACGTAGCGCTTGGCAATAGGAATCCACACAAAGCCACTTGATGGAAAAAATACAGGGTGGGGGGGAGGAGGTTGTTTACAAAACAACTTACAGTAATAAAGCTGCTAGGCTGAGCCAAGAGACCTCTTCGTAAATCATTCATTCCGCAGTTTGACAATATTTACAAAGGTTTTTAACATGAATTATTTACTCAAGCTTTTATAACTTGTAACGTACTGTACACAAAACAGCAAAAACACATTAGAGCTACAAACCTGGGAACACAGAGTTATGCAATGACAGATGGTGGAAAGGGCTCTGACAAAGGCAAGTTTACAACTAACACAAGCAACAGCCTTTTCTCTCTGTCATCAACAAAGGGATGAGGACTAGCAGGAAAATGTGATTCAAGAAAACCAGACAGTTTTTCAAAAGCTGCATTCTGGGCGATTGCTGGATTTGGTTATTGAAAAAAAAAGACAAGTCTTTTGTTTTCAGCCTCCAATTCTAAGAATTGCCTTCTCAGTGAGTTACCACCCACCAATGAAAGGCTGCATGGCACAAAAGCCAGCGTTTACATGAAAGAAACTCCAAAGTTGTGCTACTCATCCCATTAGCTTTAAGTCCCCTCGCATTATTATTGGATATGTATATTATATATACATCTAAGGGGATCTTATCAATGTTTATAATGTCTGCAGGGTGGGTGGGTGTCAAGGAGAAGGGGCCAGGCTCTTGTCAGTGGTGCCCAGTGACAGGACACGGGGCAATGGGCACAAACTGGAAATGGGCACAAACACAAAATGGAAAGTTCTGTCTGAAAATGGGGAAAAACATCTTTTCTGTGAGGGTGCCACAGCCTGGAACTGGCTGCCCAGAGAGGCAGGAGTAGCCAAGTACTTCTTTATTCAAATAATTAATTATTACAAGGACAGGCCCTTAGTCAAAAGCCCCTAGAACCAAATCAAACAGTAATTTCCAGTAGCAGACTATCCTGGATTGACCTAGGGTAGGAGCTGGTAAAGTACATTTTTGACTGTTGACATTGTAGAGATAAATCACTTAAAGAAACCAGAGTTAAGTCCTACACTTCACATAAAGCCCTTTTTCATCCCAAGTCGGACAGCAATTGTGTGTTTATCTCAGTGCAGTTGGAAGGAAAGGAATTTGCCCGGAGATTTTAATCCTGTAAATAATGGTTTCATTAAGAACCATACATGACTCCACGGGGATCTCTAAATATTAAGATTGGTAATAAAATCATTAGTTGTTCCAAGTTATTCAGCGTATCATGGAGCCCTAAAAAAGTTAATGACAGTTAGTTAAGAGCCAGCTACAGATGGACCAAGCGTTAGCCGGTTCATTTGAAATTGGGTTGGAAATGGGACTTCTCACTGGGAGGGCACAATCCTCAACAACAGGGCAACGAGCTCAAATACTTAAAAGAGCCTTTTTGATCACTGATTTCTAGCCACAGCAATAACATTATTTGGTGAGGTCTAAGAGTAAAGGTTTTCAGAATGCATAACAATGACTCATCAAAGCCTTATGAGGCCACTGTAGTTATGAAAAATAAAACAAATGGTTTGGCCTTCAGATTTCAAGCCCTCCAAGTTTCCTAGAGCATGGTCCAGACAACTTTGAAGTTTAAAGCAACTGCTTTTCTCCTGGTGAGTCTGAGACAAGATTTTCCATACACTTACATGTGTGTGTACATATATGTAGGTAAATCAAAATCATCTGGATCCCAGAACCTTCAGAGAAAATCACAGACTGGTTTGGGTGGGAAGGGACCTTTAAAGCTCATCCAGTGCCACCCCCCTGCAGGGAGCAGGGCCATCTGCAGCTAGAGCAGGGTGCTCAGAGCCCCGGGCAACCTCCCCTGCAATGGTGCCAGGGATGGGGCAGCCACCACCTCTCTGGGCAGCCTGGCACAGGCTCTCCCCACCCTCAGCACCAACAATCTCTCCCTTATCTCCAGTCTAAATCTCCCTCTTTTAGTTTAAACCATCACCCCTTGTCCCATCCCAACAGGCCCTGCTCAAAAGACCATCCCCATCAAATACCTTGACACCTGTCCCCAACAGATACCTTGCCTACTATCCATTATCTCAGCACACTTGCAGATGCACACAAGTGTTTTAACCCACCTGCTAAACTCAGCCCTTAACTCCCCAGCTGCAGAGCTACACGTGGTCCATGAGCATCACAGCTCTACCAGCAGGCACAGGTAGGGATTCGGCACCAGGCAGAGGATGGATCCTCTTCCCATCCTGAGCCCACATCCCACTCCCATGGGGACCGACCGGGAGCTGTGCCAGCAGGCTGGGGTGGCAGCAGCCCATCCCTGCACATCACAGGAGAGGGTTGGGTGGGCAATGAGCCAGCGCAGCTGCCACCCTGCATCTCACTGCCCCAGGCACCACCAAAAAAAAAATCCCCCACGGGCTGGTTAAGCAGCCCTCACATCTGCCACCCACTGCCAGCGGGGACGGGCACCTGTCAGGGAGGGAGCTGGCAGGTCTCCCGAGGTTGTCACAGCCCCGTGGGGCTTGGTGGATGACAGCAAGGAGTGTTGGGTGGGACCCTGAAAACAGCAGGTTTGTTGTAGCAACGCAGGGTCACACCAAAGGAGCAAAGGATGCTGTGGCTGGGGAAGAAAGTCAGCCGGTAGGCTTTCCTCACCTGGTTGGAAGGGTTCTGCAATTAAAACACCTCCAACAAATACATTTTTAAAAAAAAAAAAAAAAACAAAAACCCAACAAACAAAACAAACAAAATCCAACAACAAACACACAAACCCAAAAACCTAAACCCAAAACCAACCCACCAACCAAAATAACCCAAACCACCGCTCCTACCAGGGAGCTGAGCAAACCGCAGCTCGTGGCCAAGAGCATCCCTTTGCACAAAACCCCAGGAAGAGCTTTTCTCCCCCACCCCACTGCTGTAGTGAAACAAAAGCCACATCCAGACCCTGATGGCTGCAGCAGCTCCTCTGCCCCTCTGAGAACCACCTGGCTGAAGAATTCACACGGGCAGTAGGATCTGCCTCTGCAGCAACCCTGCTATGGTATTCCTTCAAAGATCTGAAGAAACCAACATCAGTTCCATAGTGAAAACGACCAAGGTTTTACACTGCTGGATTTTTCCAGAGTTTTGACTCTTTTTTGACAGTTTAACTCAAGAGCAAATCGCACATTTTGTGCGCAGATCTCTTTGGTGTTTTTATGAAGAGCTCCTTTTGCAGGAGCAGACTGGTTGGATCCAGGCACAGGGGGGAAAACGGGACCCCTTTATTTCCACACCTGCCTCCTTCACCAGCTTCTCTGAACTTCCCTCACCAAAAAAAACCCACAAAAAAAATCACAATCTGGTTTTCACAAGGCAAAATATTGATAGTATTTCTACTGAAATGAATGGGGAAAAAAGTCCTAGCGACAAGAAAAATATTTGTGTTTTGGGTACCAGGCTTACACACTAATATTTTATCATATTTAACAACAATGCCCATGAAAACTCCAGTCCTAACATTATGCAAAAGCTTCATGTCGCTTCTGACAAAATTTATTTAGCCAAGAACCCTGTTCCCAGCAAACAGATAACATTTCCTTTCCTACCTTTGTGTGCATCCATATATTAATGTATCCTTTCCAATAATTAGGCTGTTAAAACAAACAAACAACCCAACCACCAACTTCCACACTATTGTGCTAACAAGCTTCATAAGCACAGTGACTGTGCTACTAAATTAAGTATACTTTGGGCTAATTTTATGTTTTTATCACAATACTGGAGGAGTATTAGGAAGCTATTATTTTGTCAGCTTTCTCATTTAGCAAAGCAGCTTCAATTTATTAACAGTGTGGAGTGTGAATGAATCAATATGTTTCATTGGGCAATGTGTCATTTGTTAATCGGATATTGATGAGATTATTGACGCGCAGCTAATTAATCTCCAACCCTGTGCTAGCCTTCATATGTTTCCTTAATTATGTTCTTCATCTTAGTCTTCCAACTTTGGCATGCAGACGCCGGCTTGTAGACAGTGAGTGAAGTCAGCTGTCAGAGGGTCTTTTCACACATTTACAATCCCTTGGCAGCAAAATTATTTTCCTACTTGTAAATAGGTATCAAACAAATATTTAATAATATCTGCCGGAAGATTGATATTGATTTGGCAGGGAGTCACTCCAAATTAGCTCAGCGAGGGATCTTGCATCAGAAGAAGCGGACTTGGAGAGAGATATCTAACGAGCACTAAATAATTATGGAACTATAAACCTGTAATCATTGGGAAGTGCTAAAATTGCTTCTCTGCAGTCGTTATCACTGGACTCCCGGCCAGAGAGCCCTAATGTAAAAGGGTTCAGTTCTTCCCTTCCTGCTGCAAAATGACAAGTATTTTTTGCCCTATTATTTACTTTTACCAGTTTAGCAAAAGGAAAACAATCTTTTTAACAGATATAAAAGAGAGGGATGATTTCCCAGGGCGTGACAGGGCTCACACACGCCCCAGTTGCAGAGGGTGCCACCAAAAGGTCTGGCTGAGGAAGGGGGCAGATGGGAGCAGGGTGGGTTAGGCTCATTTTGGAGCATCCCCTCCTGGCTGAGGGCACAGCCCTGCCGTGGGATGCCAAGACCTGCCAAGAGCTGGTTTGCCCATTTCAGCTGGAGTCAGCTGAGGACACCGGCATCCCCGGCGCCGGGGACAAAGGGAACTGGGACAACACGGCTCAGTGGGGTGGCACCCGGCTGGAAACCCTTTGTGCTACCTACTCGGGCACAATAGCTTGAATGGATAGGCAATTTGCATCGGGCTTATTGTTTTTGTATTTTTTTAACCCACAGAAACAAAGCTGATGAGACTAAGAAGTAAATCCTGGTAAGGCTTCTGCTAAGTGCAACACAACAAATCTGCTCTGCCCGGGCAAAAATCCTCTCTGAAGGGCAGGAAGGTAGATACAGAATATTGTGATATATGAAAAAATATATTTTAAAGTGTCTACTTCACATCTACAATACCAGCCTTAAGCTCCATAACAATTTTATCTCTCTTTTTTTTTTTTTTTAATGAAATAAGGAATCTGGAGCAGTCTAGAGAAACTATCAGTTGTCAGCTGCAAACAAATGAGAGGGCAAAGGCAGCTTTTATTCCTCCTACTCTCTTTCCTGCCTACCTTGATTTCCACGGAGGAAGAAGAAAAGAGATTTCACAGCTGGAGACAAGGTGGACTGCTGCTCCTAGTACTATCCAAATCTCCAGGGTGATCCCCTGGTATGTCCCGCTCGCACAGGACTGACCTTATCAACAAGTTTAGAGTCAGGTAAAAAAATTCCCTCTGGTCCATTCAATGATGACTGGTGGAGTGCTTTTTTTTGTCCCCCTACAAGCACCAGGATAACCTGTCTTAGAAAATCCCCTGCTACTGCAGGGATCTGGGACACTGATGAGAAGCCCTCCATACTAGAGCATCTTACCAGCCTTTACAGCTTTTAAGATGGCTACAGCACAGCATCTTAGGATTCCACATGTACAGGCACTTGGAAAAGACATTTTTCTCCATCTTGGTCATGTGCTGTCTGATGACCAAGGTCTCATCTGATAACTCAGAGGGCTCTTTCCAGTTCCCATCCAGGCAACCCTAAGCTTTAGGTTTCCTGCTGGGTCTTTGCGTGACAGCCATGAGGAGGTTAAGAGAGGGCAGAGCATCTGGTACCCTGGGCCACGAGCTCCACTAAACATATGAGATAGGATTTGGGGTAGAAAGAGAAGGTCAAGTTAACTACACGACAACAGAGAGAGCGGGGTTGCTTTCAAAACCAGTTCAGAATCGGGCTTTCCAGACAGGAAAGGTGACTGGAAATAAATTGCAAGGTGAAAATGGTCTGTAAAAAAACACGGAGGCATTTTGGTCCCCCTCCAAAAATTCAGGCAGCAGAACTATAAATGGTCCTTCACTTTCAAAAATCAAATTATTCCAGTAGCAAGTCATGCCACCGGGAGAAACCATGTTACCTGTGCACACATCAGGTGTGAGAACAAGACTTTTTTTCAAGCTAGCAATGTCTCAACTTATTTTAGAAAAGCAGCCTGTAAAACTGCTGTCCCAGAGCTCCTATTTTGTATACATCTAAAAAAACCCAAGAATACACACACAGCTGCACAGCTCACCACCTCTTGCAAGCTAAATCAACTACACTTGAATATATCTCTTATCTTGAAGTACAAGTACACCCCTCCAAAAAAAAAAAAAAAAAAAAAGAAAAAAAAAAGAAATCAATGCCAATTTTATTCCATATTTATAGAGATCCTTCTAAAGGGAATCAATGAGCTTCTAAATCTTAGATAACCAGCACTGACTTTGTCAATAACCTTCAGCATCACACTCATATTCACAGCTTGCTCAGTTCATTTTTTTGTTGTTGTTGTTTTCTTTCAAAATGATGTCCAACAGGTTTATGTTGTGATTTCTTCCAGAGAAAACGAGAATGATGAAAACTTCATTTGGTATGACACTACAGCAGTAAGCATCCTAATTGGCCTTTGTTTCTGTTTGTCTATAATTATTCCCTGCATAAATTATCACATTTGACTACAGCATTTATGATCAGTGAGTTCCTTAACAGGCCATTACCAAAATCTTTGCAGCAAGACATTTACTCAGTAAGTTGAAAATCGAGCCTGAAAATCCAGAAAGTAACAGAGAACTGTATTTTTTTAAAAGCTCCTAGAACTGATGAAAAGAATAACAAAATCTATATTATTCCTGAGCTTCCCATCTTATCAAATTATGAGCTGTACAAAATTCTGTCCATGGGAGAATTCACAGCATCCCAAAACAAAAGGAAAGGCAAAGGAAAAAAAATTCAAACATGATGACCAATAGGTTTATGCTGTGATTCAACAGCACAACATGAAAGCAAGGCCAAAATTTTGCCAATAAAGTTTTCAAATTGTTTTGATTTCTTTTTTTTTTTTTTTTTCCAAAACACAGATTCCATTACTAATATTTACTTCCCAGCCAGACCAAAACCACAGCATTATTTGCATGGCTATACAGTAAAACACTTTTCTCTAAATAGAGGTGAGGTTATGGATGGTGGTGTTTCCTGTGGATATACCAGCTCCAGGAGAGAGACATCCCACCCAACTGCCCTCCCCAGCTGAGCCATCTCAAAACCAACAGAGTTTTTCAGTGTATTGTCTACTCTGCACCATCAGAAGTCTGATAAGGGCTTTTATTCCATTTATAAGCCTTAAGAATGTTCAGAGATGTCAGAAATATCTTACACTTCCAAAATGCTAATTGCAATTTTACACAAATACCTCACACATGCGGCTACTTTAGGGGTCTAGTCCCAGTTTCCCAGATATTCCTCTCCCTGAATCCTGCTGTGTATTTGACTTTGGGGAGCAATTCCTTTATTCCTAAAACACTATATACACACGACAATTCTACATCACGCCTAAGGAGTCATTCCCTTCCCAATTCCCCATTAATGGCAAACTTATTCCAGGTTTACATCAGGAAGAAAACAGAGGCTCTGCATTTGGATGCTGTGATTTAACACCGAAATAGGGAGGCAAGCATACACAATGCCTTCTAAATAAATATAATTTTACAGTTCATCACAGGATTTTAGAGAAGGGAAAAAAAAAATAAAATTCAGAGTCAGAACTCGAGACTGTATTTTCATTTTTACACCTGTACCAGCACATTGCTTATCCTGCAAGACAGATGCTCCAAAAGCAGGAGTAAGAGACAGAAGCATCATGCCCCATCGGCACGGTTGGGTTTTTTCCTTCTACAAACAAAGCTCTTTAATGCCCATTCTCTGAATTTCCCTACATGCTGCAGATTCTACCCAGCAAACCCTACATTTTCAAAGTCTATTCTACATTTTCTTAATTCTAATTAAACAAATCTTAATCTTGACTTTAATGGCTGCAATTATGATACTTCATTATGTTAAATGTTAGTTGCAACATAAGAATAAATTGTATAAACAGTTTAGCTGCAATTGCATGGAGTCTAACTGTACATTACTCATTAACAAGATGTGGGTAGCGGCAATTATAACATTTCCTCCTAATGTCCCTATTTATTGAGTCTCAGCAGCAAGCCCCCTTTTCACAACACACACTGATTGACGATAGCAGCTTTTGTACTTGTGAAGAACAGGCACAGGAACCTGCTGTGTGCCTGTAACTCAGATCGATGGAAGTACACATTAGCTCTTAGCCTCGCAGGCCGGAGTTCCTGAAGGTCAAAATCGCCATCAGCATCACTGTAGGGTACAGAAATCATTTCACAAATCGTGAACAAAAACAACACAACTTGCTTTGCAGTTTGATTATTGTTTATAGATACAGCAAGCCAAGAATTAAAGCATAGCCTTGAGGCAGCGTAATTATTTACAGCTGAAGACTCATATCATTATTAGCGTGATCCTAATTGCTTGAAGTTATATCAATGTTAGCTGATTTAACACATTTTTGATAAGAGGCATGGAAATTGTTTTCTCTGCATATGGAATGTTGGATCCTTTATGGCTTTTTTTTTTTTTTTTTAAGGTCTTCCCACCTCCCCTCTCTTTCAAACTGCCCCTCATTCACCATTGAGAAAAGCCCCACACCCATAAATTCTCCTTTATTCTGGATGTCTATAACTATCACTGCAGTGCTTTCTTGTGTTTCTGTTGAATTTAGCTGGACTAAACCATGCCAGGTTTTGGCTCTCGCTAACAATGGACTTGATAATTTCACATCAGTGTCAACTAAGTAGAAAATACATCACACTTTGCTTTGGGTGGCATGTGCTCATCTTTCACTTTTCTGTGCAGGACTTGAGCCAAAAGGCAGCTGAAGGAAAAGCTGTGCTAGTCTCCTCATGGAAGGCAATAGGGAAAATCTCATGGGCCAAAGCAGCACCTGCATTGGGCTTCACATCAACCTTTCTGAAGACAAACAAGGGTTATCTACTGTAACATCACCATATCCAGTTCTACAGAAGAGAGCAACAAATGTTTTGGGAACTTTTAACTTCACACCACCTGTAAATTGTCGTTCAATGTGTTCCTCTCCTTCAAAGCAGGAGAGCAGTCAAGGACTGACACAGGTAAAGCAGTCAAGAACTGACACAGGTAAAGCCTTGAGCAACCCCTGGCCAAACACCGCAACGCAGATTTCTCAAGGTAAATCAAATACAAAGAAAATCTTATTTTCCTTCTGCAACTTCCTTCCTGTCTTCTAATTATAGCTTCTAAGTTTTCATCTCCACATCAGGTATTTCTGCTTCTTGAGTCACACTGGCTGGCAGCAGGAGGCTGTTATTTCACAAAAGGAGCCAGGGCAAAGGCTTGGTGTTGCCCATGGACTTACAAGCCATGGTCTTTATCTCGCTCTGCTCAGCAGCACCCAGACCTTGCCTGAAAAACCACCTTCCCCAGTAAGGTGAGCTCAACCCAGAATGGCAAAGCTGCAGCAGGAGCAGCAGTAGCTTTCCTTCCCTTAGCAAAAGTGAAGGCTGTCAGGGACAGCACTGGCATCAGGGGTGGGCAAAGAGGTAGAAAATAGAGTTGCTTCATTTCCACCCACCTTATGTACAGACCTTAAGCTCCCAGAAGCGACACTAGAATGTGACTGGCAGGAATGCTGAGGATCCCAAGCATCATTTCTCACCTAAGCACAGGCTCAATTTTATGGGCAGAATTCAAAACAGTTAATCACATCCATGGCCGAGTTTTGGCTCAGCTACCTTTTTCCTATCAAAACCCACTAAACCGTGTCCCTAAGCACAACATCTACCCGGCTCTTAAACACGATGAATGAACTATGAATACGGTATGAACTGTGTCCATTTCATCGGGCTAATTCTTTTATGGAAATGTAACAAAGAACAGGTCAAATCGTTATAGACTGGGCTATTTTATAATAACGGTCCAACGGCTGGAAGTTACAGCACCCAGCTACTGTGAGGGGTGATGTTACCTGAATTATATATTACAGTTTCCAGTGAGGAAAGTCTTCCATTTTTGTCTGCGAATGGGGAAATAAAAAACTGCAATAGCGTGTGAAACTGTCATAACAGCTTTTCACAGTTGAGACACATTAAATTACCAGCAATCAATATCCTGAGAAAAACTTAAAAGAAATAGATTTGCCAGGAAGGAATAAAAGAAGCGCACCTGGCTCTAACTTGGGGCTTTAGCTTTGCCCAGCACTAAAGAAGTCGTTACAGCTGCATAGACTGAAGCTGAAACAAGGGGGGGGAACCCAAACCTACCCACCTCACAAGGGACTTAGGGAAGAAAAGGACACAGCTTTTAAGAATTAACTTTTGCACATGCAGTATGGCCTTCGGAGAAAGAAAAACTGAGGGAAAAGCTTATGCAGGCCAAGTACGAGCTTGTCTCGAGGCTGCAAAAGACCAGCTCTTAGCCACATGATTCAAAGCTAGATGGGGGCTCTTTATTCATCACTAGGGGCTTGGTGCTCTTGGCATCTTATAAATGGATCTTCTGCAAGCTGGCCTGATTTCCTGAGCTGACAAACAACAGATCCTGCGCCAACACACCGAATTCGCACCTCAAATACCGTGTTCAGGTTTGGGCCCCTCTCTACAAGGACACTGAGGTGCTGGAGAGGGTCCAGAGGCAGCTACAAAGCTAGTACAGGGTTTGCAGCATGTCTCTTATGAGGAAAGGCTGAGGGATGTGGGGCTGTTCAGCCTTGAGAAAAGAAGGCTGAGGGGAGACCTTGTTGCCCTCTACAGCGACCTGAAGGGAAGGTGTAGCAAGGCAGGAGTTGGTCTGTTCTCCCCGGTGACAAGGGACAGAACAAGAAGAAATGGCCTGAAGTTGACCCAGGGGAGGTTCAGGCTGGATCTCAGGAATCATTTCTTTCCAGAAAGGATTGTCAGGCACTGGAATGGGCTGCCCAGGGAGCTGGTGGAGTCCCCATCCCTGGAGGGGTTTAAGAGCCGGGTAGATGTTGTGCTGAGGGACAGGGTTCAGTGGGTTTTTGACAGTGCTAAGAGTAAGGTTGGGCTTGATGATCTTGAAGGTCTCTTCCAGATGAAAATATTCTACGATTCTACGACACGCAGGTTTGCAGCTGCGTGACTCACGTGCCCAGTACTTCTGCAGAGTTTTTGTTGCCTGAGCCTAGCCCGAGTCGCGCGGCGCTAACAGAGTCAATGGAAGCTGCTGTCAGTATGAACCAGATTAGTCAGTCCCTATAGCACAAGGGAATTTCAGATAGCAGCTCAAGCATGACCACTGTGATCACAGCCCAGTGTTTATGTATACACAGAAACAATGAAGTGGCCTGGCAATTACTGGAAATACATTCCTCAAGCTTTCAGGCTATGCCAAGCTTAAAATTGTGGTCAGCTCATGTGGGAGAAACTAGATCAACTTGGATCGCGTTGCCGCGGTTGTAATTCAGTTGTATGTTTTGCCTTTCTATAAAACTTTCGGGGCTAAGCTCACGGCAGCTTAAATGACCGTGACGTATAGAGCTCTGCTGTGCCTCCCAAGCTGGCAGGTAGACAGCCATGCCACCCCTTCCCTCGCCAGCACAGCCCAGCACCACTCACCACCTTGCCTCACCCAAGCCCACAATGGTCTGTGGTGGAGTCTCTGGGATTTGCTGTCACTGGTGATGGAAGGAAACAAAAAATAATTAAAATAAAAATAAATATAGAGGTTTGGAGCAGAATCTGGCCCTGCCCCAGTCACCAGGAGCTCTACTGCTTCCTTCAGCTGAGCTGTAGTCACAGTCTGCAAGTTCACACAAGCAGATGAGTATTTGGTGCTTATGATATCTGCTTACCCTAGTGAAGTTTGCAAAAGGTGGCAAGCAAGGCCAGCTTTTTCCCTTCCCCTTCCTTAACTAGCCTGACTAATCTGACATTTTTTTTATTACAAGTTCTGACCATTACAACTCCCTTACTCTTTTAACTTTACTCTTTCAAAGAATGCATCCAAATTTAAAGTCGACGTATGTATGTATTTTTAGATACGATTTATACACCTACATAAAATCATTTTCTCATCTCATGTATTGTGCTGGCCCACAGTCACTCTGGCTGCTGGCAGGGCTTGGCCACCCCCATCCTGCCCTTGGTGCTTGGCTGGGACCCCAACACCCAGCACTCTTCTCCTCACACCACCTACTCACCCCAGCCTTCCTCCAGTTGCTCCACTACAGCCTGGCAGGCAACCATCTCACAGCCACCATCGTGATATTTTAAAATCCATCGCCTTCTGTTGAAAATACTGGCTTTTCCTTTATTTTCCACCTTATTTGATGCATCGGAAGACTTCTGAGGAACGCAATTTGGCGAGTGCTTGGTTCAGGAGGAAGTTTTCTATATAGATCAGTTTTGAACGGAGTTTTTAACTCGGTGCCAGCTGGGTTGGTTAAAACATGTATCTCTGCAGCTTCCATGCCTACTACACCAAAGGAAGGAGAAAAAGAGAAGCAAACACTTCCTCACCTCTCCCAGACAGAGCCAAGACAAAATGCATGCATCAATGCTCTGTGGACACTTAAGTTTCAGGAATGAGCAGATTTTTAAAAGAGAAGTACACACCTCCAGACTTGTGTTTCTATGACAGGTAAAAAGAACTCCTACCTCTTCCATACCCTTTTCCCAAAATTTCTAATCTGTAGTATCCATGATGTCTACCTCTTCACCCATCTTTGCCTGCCAACGCTGCCTACCTCATTTTTCCAATTTAGAATCCAGTTTTCCTTCCCACTATTCAAGCAGCAGCATCAGACAGCAACAGCTGAGCTGCTCAAAGCCAAAGGGGAAGCTCCAATTCGAACAAAAACCTGCATCGACTTACATCTTCTACTGTATAAAACTAGTGTGCCACTTAATACCTGGTTATGCTTCTTTAATACTAGAATTCACAGAGGAGGGAAAGAGGGGAGCAATACACAAATTCTACTTGCTCAAGAGAACAGGGCAATATTTACTCAGAGATTTTTGGACATTCCAATATGCTTTAGCTGGTGTAAAGCTTTCAGTTAAGCAATTCTCATGTCTGAAGAGTCATCAATATTTCTAATTAAAGGGCCAACTGGGGAAGAACGTTTATGTCATATACCAAAGTTGAGGTGACTTCTACTGGGTGAAGGGAAATGATATTTCAGAAGTTGACTTGTACTCTACCACTTGGTCCCCCCTCGGTCAGAACAAATAAAACATTTTCACTGAAGCCGCTTCCTGCGGCCACTTTTTTTCTTGCAGAAATGTGTTTTAAGGCGTTTCCTGTCAGTGCTTCCCATCATTCTTCAAAGTCTGCATTTTTTTTAATATATATAAATTTTCCTGTCCGCGGCAATGAATATCATTTCTGTCATCCACAGCTATCAATACATTGCAGGGACTGTTTTTCCATCTCGGGGTTGTGACGAGCTTTCAAATTTGGCTCCCAGCATTTATATCTTCTTGGCTTAAGAGCAAAGTAAATCTGCAACAGCCATTAACTGTTACTTTAACCAGATCTGAGGCTCTGGGTACCCTACTGCAGCCTCTAGGCTCACTGCTGCTCAAAGAAGAGCAAACTCCAACATCATGGCAACATCAAATAAAAGTGATACTTCCTGAAAGGTCCAGGTGTAATCACCAAAATCCTCTCCGTGGCACTGAACGTTAACCTCAGAGGTATAAGAGTGATGCTGAAGTTAGAGAAAGCAGCCCAGAGATGAAAACAGATCTAATGCTGTGGTTTATAGCCACTGGGATTCACCTGCATTTCCCAGCCCTCTGTTGTAGGGAGATATCCTCCTGATCTCAGAGCTGCATCCTGCTTCTGTACGAATCAAGAGCATCCCAACCAGCAGGAGACCTCTAAATGTGGAAGTCATCTTCCTTCAAACATCTTGTCACTCAGCTTCACGAGGACCTCTTCAGCAGAATTAACCTTGCCGAATAAAACACCACTCTGGAAATGCTCTCTTCATAAACACAAAAAGTATCTACATTTACGTTTGTAAACCCAAAAAGTATCTACATTTACGTTTATAAACCCAAAAAGTATCTACATTTACCTTTATAAACCCAAAAAGTATCTACATTTACCTTTATAAACGTGTGTGGGTATAAAGACCACGGCACACTGTGTCCCCATGCGATAGAAACGGCCAGTTGCTCCACCCCTGTATGCCATGAGTAGCAACATTCCCCCAGTTGCCAGAAAATTACCCTTTTGAGCTACAAATGACAGAGGTAAACTTCAGTTATTTTTAATAAAACACAGTGAACGCTGCTTCTGGCAAGCACACTACAAAAGCTAATATTTAAACAACAGTAGCAATAAAAGGTATTCCTTCTATGCTGTGGAAAAGATTTACATTAAGATAAAGTTGTTTTTCTTTTTTTTTTTTTTGTTTTTCTTTTTTTTTTCCCTTCAGGGAAAGCTGTGATTTAAGGCAACCCATCACCAGTAGTGGCTGTGGTTTTTGGTGGTCTGCATAGCTGCTGCTTGGGCACATGAGCCTAAGAACCAGCGCAAATCAGATGATTTTATTCCTTCCAGGCTGCCCTAGCTGCTGATCCCCCTTTTTGTTGGTTTTTTGGGTTTTTTTTTTAAATAAAGTTATTATATTATATTTATGTTTTATTCAGGAACTGAACTGAAAAATTTCTTGACTCATTTAAAAGCTAATCTTAAAAAAAAAAATCATTTTATCTACATTTTCTTTTAACTTTTAGTATTTCATTGAACAAATGAAATTTAAATTGTCCTCCAATTGTCCTCACTATCTACGCAAGTCCTCACAAAAGCGTTTCAAAGAAAATTGCACAGAAGGATGTTTTAAGTCCCAGCAAAATCCATCCACACCTTCAGTTCCTGACAAGCCAGGGCACCTTAGAGAATAGTTCCCAGCTAGTCCCTGTCAATGGATTGTTCGGGTGCTTACATTCCCACATGCAACTGGTGCATCTTTCTCTGTAATTTTAGCATCTAAAGGCTGAATCCAGAGTATTTCAGGCCAAAGGCTTTCTCATTCCACCAGTTCCAAAGAGAACTGTTCAAAATCTTCAGCACAAGCCAAAGCACATCTCAAATATCACATACACACCAAAAAACGTCACTTTTGGAACTACCTCCATAGCATATCCCAAATATATCATCAAGGTTAAGCCCTTTGGTATAAAGTTACTTGAAAGCAACATTTTGAGATGCTTTGCAAAAGGCCAGGCTTGAGTTTGAAGTTGACTCGTCCAATATTATCTTGTATAATTACTCATAAACAAATTTCAAATCATGAAATTCTCTCCATTTCAAATTATACCAGCAAAAGCAGTGGGGTTTTTGATTTATTTTTTTTTTCCTCAGCTTATTTATAAAGTTGCTAAGTAGAAAGTGTCTGCATATGTGTCTGTGGTTTTACTCATCAACGTGATGTGCCATAAACCAAGGAGAAAAAAATCCTCCCTTCCCTTCTACTCTAGTGGAACCACGGTATACAAGTTGTAGCCAACATGCTTGACCTCCCAGGTAAAATTACATGGACTGAAGGCAGACTGGAATTCCCTTGTCACATTATTATCTCTATTTAAGTTCATACGAAGCTCTGTAATTAAAAACAGCTTTCAAATTCCAGTGGAAAAAAAGCAAAAGGTTTTAAGTTGTCTGGCTGAAGTGAAATAACAAACAAACAAAACAAAATAACAAACAAACAAAAAAAGATAAAGTAATTCTTGGATTAAAGAGTTCTTAAGGGAAGGAGGAAAAAAAAAGTGGCAGGTTTTGCCAAGATAAACCAGACTGGCTGCTGCTAACATCAGAAGGCTTCCAGTGATACAGGCTACAGAGCACGTGAAGCAGATGAAGTCAAACATGACAGCTTGGAGAGATACCAGAATACTTCCACTTCGTGGAACAGTCTCTTAAGAGAATGAAAGTTATCTTCTAATTTCAGCTGGCTCTTGTGGGAGAGCATGGGAAAGGGGAAAGCTGCCCAGGCTGTTGTGCTTTGGTGGACGATGAACTGGACACCAGAACTGGACCCACACGACTGAGGAAGGCGAAGCGTCCACACTTCACTCGTAGCTCAGAATGCAAGCTCTGAGAATACGCCACGACTCCCCCATCCCATAACCTAGTTCACACCAAGCATGGGTGAACAGCGAGGGGGAATTCATCCTCTGGATTCGATTTTATTGTCCTGTTCCTCCATGTCCCAGCAGAGCCAAAGAAGCTAGACCAACACATGACTTCTATTATGGTCAGGGGATTGCTGCCGCAGCTACGTGAGCCATGGGGTAAAATAAAACAGCGTATTCCCCTCCTGGTGAAGATTTCCAGCTTAACATTAACAGAAGCTTCAGACAAAAAAAAAAAAAATAAATAAGAGATACACCCTTGCGACCACAGGGACTACTGGATTTTCTGCTCCACGGTCACTCAGTGGTTTAGAGCGAAATGCCATCGGAGGGCTGAGAATGGGCGTTCTCCCAGCACAGTGCAGTTCCACCTCGGCCCGTGGAAATTCTGGGTGTCTGGCTGCTGCTAGGGACACGGCCCCTGACGCAGGGGGTGCCAGGCTGAACTCTCCCAGAGCAATTTTGTCACGACCCCCTCAAGCCAAGACAAAAGTAAAGCCACGGAGGCTCCTTGCTGCATGTGTCTCTGCTGAATAGCTTGGTATTGCCCTGTTCCCTGTGACAATGGAGTTAAGGGAATGAAACATGTTGTTTGGAAACAGTAAAAAGCTGTCAGCAGTAACCACTGTCAATACTCATGCTGGGCTAAGCTTGGTACTCCTGCTTGTCATTTATTTATTTACTTACAAGAAACATGTTTGATATAAAGCGCTTCTGTATGCAAGCAACAATGCCAAACTAATAAGCCAGTGATTAATTTTGTTCTTGTCCTAGGTTTGTTTTCTTCTTAATAATCTACATAAATACGTTAGAGAAAACATTCATTTGCCTAGACTTTATGTGGTATGAAGCAAACCCAGAAGCATTTTTGCAAAGGCAGCTAGTCGTCACAGAAGAACTGGGCGGGTGAGAGAAAGCCATGAAAACATATTTAGAGAGCTGCATGCAAGCTGTAGAAAGGCACAAGAGACAGTACATAAAAAAAAAAAAAAAAAGAGAGAGAGAAAAAAAATTTCAAAGACAACAAAACTCAAGAAGTTGCTCAGCATTTTTAAAGATGCTGCCAACCCAAGAAATGGTCTCACAGCCTTCAGTTGCAATTACCACAGATGGCAAGAAATAACCAGATGGGGAAAAGTAAAAAGGAAACCCAGTAGTAATTTTAGAGGAAAGGGTAAATAAAAAGGTTTTAATGGAGGTCTTCGCTGGTCACTTTGTTTAGACAGTGGTATTTCAGTTTTTAAGTACATTATTAACTGTATCTTTTCCCTTTAACAGCCAGCAAAAGGCCCTTAAGTTGTACAGAAAAATCTGGTACTTGTCACAAAGACTTCGTTTTTATTTCTGTGCCCCGCAGCAAGTTTCCTCAGGCTGGTTTTGGTGCTACCAGCTGCCTTGTTCCAAACCAGTGAGGAGCTCCTTCCCCAGAGCAGAGAGGAAAGCCCTTTGGGGAGGAGAAGAGGGGCTGCTACCACTGCACCTCCAGCCAGGTCTCTCTGCATCTCCGAATGGATCCCCCCCCCCCATAAAAATTCTTCAAACTACGGCAAAGCTTGAGAAACAGGGAACAACATCAACATTCTATCTCGTTTCGGGGCTGCAGCAGAAGACCCATCCTGCTTTCTTTGCCTGCCCTCGGTTCTTGCCGACTCCAGCAGAGCTTTGGGTCATGCAAAGAATGCAGAGATAGAAAGAGGAAAGGGTCATGTTCCCCATGCTGGATGTTGGAAGCGAAACAGTCCCCCAGCCAGAGTTGGAAGCAACAGCATTGCTTGCAAGAGGTGTAACCCCAAAGTGTTAGGAGGTCACTTAAAAACATAAAACATCTATATTCTATTATGCTTGTGTGCTTTCTATTGTACAATAGAACACAATATTGCCTATTTCATTTCTTGCCACATAGTATTGGAAAACTATTTTTAAAATGCTTTGAAGAATGCTCCAAAATGTTGCTGGTATTGTTTTCGTAGTTCCAACTTAGCAGGCCACAGAGAAGAAAACGTTAATGGATAAATTAGAGAAACTGCTAAAAAAATGCCCTACAAGTAATGTTTTCTGAAAACTGTATAAACGGCATCAGCTCCTGCACTCAGACATTTGTATGGCCACATAGACCATGGAAAAAAAAAACCTCCCCATTTAGGAAAACGGATCCACAAAAGCAAAGTGCCTTAAATCTTTCTACTGCTCCACAGGTTCTGGCTCCAGCGAAGTGTAACCAGTGCTGGTAGGAAGTCGTTGCCAAGGTTATCTCTGGTAACTAAATCCAGCCTTCACGTGGTTTTAACAGACAATTTGAGATGAAGAGAGCTAATTTCTTCAAGGGAGAGCCAAATAGCTGACTTCCAGGGTGATGTAATCCTGGAAGGTCTTTGCAAAGTAAATGCCTAACTGCCGCAGTCTTTGTTGTCGGGGCTTTTTTTGTTTCCTCCCTCTAGGGAGGAAATGGGAAATAGGAGTGGAAGTCTTCAATACAGACAGACACTGAAGTGAAGCCTGATACCTTCAGATACACTGATACCCAAAACAAACAACAGAGGAGAGCTAAGAATCTTTCCTTCCAAAAAAAACCCCTGACATTTCCAGCTCATTCATTGCCAACACAGGGATGACTCCTACTATCACAGTCCTGATTCTTCATCCTGAAGACCAGGTCATTTTGACAAGACAATTCCAGATATAGAAGAAAAGACCTGCCATCTCTTGGTTGCAGTTTGGTTTGTTGTGTTTTTTTTTAAGATCCTCTTAAAAGAGTCCTCCAAACTGACTGGTAAGAAGAACTTCAGTGAGTTAGTCCAGAATAGATTAGAAATGCAAATTATTACTGGGATAAGTAGGGTATGTACACGCCTGCCCCTTAGGATGACTTATATTTTCAGCTTCTCCACAACTTGCAGCAAATACCATGTTGTTGGGAGGTAAGGAGCCAAAGTTTCTCAGGAAACTCTCCAAGAAGCAGGACTCACTGAATTTAAACATGAAAGGCACACTTCATAGTTACCTCTCTTTAACCTGAGTGAAGGGTCCTTTAACCACCTAGAAACAGCTTCCTGTAAAAAAAAAAAAAACAAAAAACAGGGTCTGTTTTTCCAAGGAGCTGCAGCTTCCAGTTTGTGGTACAGCAGCAACAGAATGAGAAGGGTCTCAACTCAGGCCACCAGTGACCATCCCAGGTCCGATGAGCGAAGAGCCCACCCTGGCACTCAGTGCTACCGCAACTAGAGGCAGCCCTAAGCCCAGTAACCACCTTCCCATTAATTCATAGAACTCCTTTAATTGCTGGCTGAATTTTCACCAGTTCCCCTGAAACCTTCAGGAATCTATATCAAGATTTGTAAATCTTTCCTTGGCTTTCCTTTTCTTATTTCCCCCCCCACCACCCATTTTAACTTATGATCTTTACAGTCTGCACTAAATAATCAATATTAGTTAAACATCTTCAATTCTCTCTAGAGGACAGTGCCCTCCAGGTTTTATAATAAAATATCATAATGTTCAAACACACTTGTATATCATATATATATATAGTAAAATAAACATCTGAGGGTAGCCACGATTGAATCTCAGCTCCGCAGAGCCCAGAATTTTCCCCTGCCTTTTAGAGTAGATGATATTTATTCCTTCCTAAAGTTTGTGCCTCGTGAATAACATTTTTCACGCGTCCTTCCCAGGATTACGCCGCGTTCTTTGCCAGCCCTCCATGCTTCCTTATCTCCGTTTGCATGAAATGCAATCATTCAAAATAGCAAACTTAACTTAATTGCCATAGACAAGTGTTAATAGATTTTAATAATGCTTTATTAGAATTTATGCAAATTGGGCTGCACTGAATATCTGAGTAAAATCCTAGGCTTTAGCAGCCATCTTTTTCCCCCTATGCTGTCTCTAAACATAGAGCAGGAAGAGGAAGCTTTAATTAGTAATTTCTGATGGAATCTGCTGATGAAAATGCTGCTCTTATGAATAGATAGAGGTGTCAACGATTATCTTTAGAAGTGTGAGTTTCATGATTCATTAATTAGCACTGAGGGCTTTTCCCAGGGGGTGATTTAATACTAATACCAGCCAACAGACATTTTTCCATCAGGGTTTTTTTTTTTTTGCCACTAAGTATAGATGATGTCGCAGAACAGTATTATGTTGATTCCACTTTTAAAGTATTCAGCTGACCCAAATTTTAGTACATAAATGGCTAAAAAAATCACACAACTAGAGAGAAGGAGGATAGTAGTGTATAAGTGGAGACTTTTGAGCAACTAATACAAAAAGAGTACAGAAATCGTGGAATCATTGAAGTTGGAAAAGACCTCTAAGGTCATCAAGTCCAACCATCTACCCAATGTTATCATGACCACAAAATAAACTACTCCAGTAGGTAAATCAGAGTTAGAATTAAAATATGAAAGCTCTTTTAAGACTAGTTGCTTTATTCCTTGTTTCCTTTTGCTGTTGCTTCTCCAAGTTTTACATTTGGAATGTTTCTATCTGCAGGATAACTTGTTGATATCAGCAGGAGAGGCACACAAATCAAACCCCCAAGTGACCTACGTATGCATTTATTTATTTTCAAACTCACCAAACACTATTTACTCTAACTAGAAAACAGAAAGCAGCACAATGATGGAACTATTTTTAGTGTGTTGTCATTATTAATACCAGGGGGCAAATATTTCAAAACAACTCCTCATTTTATGCTCACCCATCTCTGTAGCCGCTGTAAATTTGCACGCTAAGGTGTGTACAAATGTCTTATTTATTTCCTCCTGAATCTATCAAGAAACACAAGAAAGCCCTAATGCCATAATAAGCCAAAGTGATATAGTATTGCTTCAGGTCCTAGAAACAGCCAACCCAAATATTTTCTGTTGACAAGCTCCACCGAACAGCACAGGAGCCAAGGATTGAATCACACGCACCAGGTAACGCTTCCTCCCGTGTTATACTGGATGAGGAAGATCTCCAGCAGAGTATTAATATCTGCCCCATTTAAAGATCAGGAGATTAAATTGTAGAATTGCTGTTAAAAATAAAATAAATAAAATCTCAGTGATTTACTCAAAAGGAGCTAGAGCCTCTCCGTGATTTACTCAAAAAGAGCGAGAGCCTGGGTATGCTTAAGTTGGTGGCAAAACTTCAACAGAAGTCGGATTCTACCCACGTATTTACTAAATCAGCTCAAACTATTCCTCTCCCAGTCCTTATTCATCACCATAAAGCAATCACGAGGCACAAAACCAGCCTCTCCCTATGAAGGCAGCAGAAATCGCTAGAACGTGCAAATCCACGTGCAAGAGAAACAAAGATCATTGGTGGCAGGGACAGGATGCTGGGACACGCTGCAGTGGAAGAGGGTATTTAAAAACCACACCAAACCTAAACCCATCCTACCACCAGCAAAGCTGAAGAGCAAACCCAGGGTTCGATTTGAAAACTAACACCGAGTGAGCCCGTTTTTGAGAGATGGCTGATTTTCCGCGTTTTAGAGGAGGTTTGGAAGAGCACAAAGGCGTACAGGTGTTACCACTGAAACTCCGCAGATACCTAGCATTTCTCTCTGCTTTTCAGTCTCCACCCACATACCTCACCTAAGATTTACAGGCTCTTTCTGAGCCATCAGGAGTCCTGCCCCTGCAGCCAGCTGGTCTGTTGGGTGTGAGCGAGGTGCACGGCTTGGCAGGAGAGCTGCTCTCTGACCAGTACAAACCAACAGCCTGGCACTGAAGTTGCACTTGATGAACCTTCGAAGGTTCCCATTCCAACCCAAACCATCTGATGGTTCTATGGCCTATAGAACTAGGGCTACTGGGGGTCCAGGACAAGGGGAGGTTGTTGTCTTGGAGCTGGGAAAGTTGTACCAGTGACACATGCGATTCAGTTGCTTTGAGGGTTCTTTAATTGCATGTAAGCTGACAACACGTAAAGCTAAAAATAAAAAATATAGGTTTTTCAAATGGAAATGATGACTAACTCTTAATGGTAATTAATACCAGACATTCTCAAAGACCTTTTTTCACCTACAAATGAAACTAATTACTAGGATTTCTAGCTCGTAGTTTGCTGTGTTGCAGAACAGCAGCAGCTGGGCTGTCTTTTTTTATTTACTCTTGAAGGGCTTTCAATAAATCTGTTTCAAATTTTGTTAACCCTACTCAACCTCCACACCCTCCCCTTTCTACTCCCCCTCCCACCCCCAGGACTCATTCATGAGTTACAGCTGAGCAGAGTGATTTATAACAGCGCAATGAAGTGCAAAACATGCTCTGGCAAAGGAACAAATTCCTCCGCCTTCCTCAGATACCATCAGGTGTAGCTGCAAATCCCGCCGTACCCTTGGTGCTGAGAGAGGAGATAAGCAAGACAGTGACTTTTCCTCCACTAACTCGCCTGCTGGAGTAGGATGCAATGGAATTACAGCCTCCTCCCCCGGGACGAGCCCCGTCATGCCCAACCGTACCGCGTCAAGGGAGGAGGTCAGCTAATCCCCGGGCTTCTCTGAAATCCTCTTGGATATAGGCAAAGGAATACGGAGAAAACCTCTTACCCCAAGGTTCAGGTTACATTTTGCAACTAAGAAATGCTGAGTAGGAAGAGGTCCAGGGGGTTCTCCAAATCCCAGTGTGCATACAGAACAGGAGCCGTGATCTACCCAAGGTAGATGCATCCTCTCCTTCAGCGTTTCAACCTTCCCCCCACCCTGCCGACAGTGTTCTCCTGCAGTAGCTATCCGAACTGAAATAAAGTCATCACACAGGACCCCAGGCAGCTCTGCAGGGTGTAGGATTTTTGCTGAGCGTCCAATATTTCGTTTCATTTCGTGTCTCGACTCCTGAAGCGAGGTCAAATTCCCAGCTTTCCTCAAATGGAAATAAGCTTTGAGTTCAACCGGTTTGAAAGAGGGAACCACAAAGACAAAAAATAAAAATAAATAATAATTAAAAATAAAAAAAACCCAACTAATTGCTGTTAACCTCTGTCACAGCAGTTCTGAAGCATACAGTTGTTCCCACGGTGGACAGCACAGTTGGGACCATTTTAGCCACACAAAATCTTAAAGGAAATATTAGGTTGTAATGGAAATTGGACAGCCTTTCTAGCTGGGAATAAATAAGTCGGAGAAGATATTGGTGTAGTTAGCATTATGCTCCCAAGAGCAAGGCTGTGTTAAGATGTACAGGTTTGCTATTGGAAATAATTTGGTTTTCTTTTTATTTGCCCTTTTATACAGGGCCACAAGTCTCATTTGCTGTTAGGTCCCCGTGGGGTGGTAAAGGGCAGTTTTAAAGGTAAGTTTTGAAAAGCAGTTTGAAGGTAACCATCCATAGCCATCTGGAAGTCCTCCTGAAGAAGAATCCAGAGCGTTGTTTGCACCAGCTTTCATCAACATTGAAAAAAATAAAAATAAAAACGCAGTTTTCCCCACTATTGGCAATAAGAGCGGAGGCAGAAACTGCTTCCATCAGCACATCTGAATGCAAATTGTCACGTTCAGTTTGAAATGAAGCTGAACACATTTTTCTTTTAACTGGATGGTCAGTCATTTGTGCATTTTATTTGATTTATCATTAACTTGTTAAATAAAAGGGAATCGAGAAGACCTTGCCTTGGTTCTTGATGAGGCATTTCATCAATTCATATCATAACAGAGGAAAGTTTTCCAGAAATGTTCAGTGAGAACTCAGAATACTCAGGTGACTGAAAAAGATCTTTTAACTGACACACAAGAAAAAACAGGAGGACTTTTTTTAATCTTGCAGACTTTTTCAAAACCCTTTTTGATCACCCTTTCTAGAAGCATTTGCTGTTCAAAGTCACTTTCCAGCCATCAACGCCTCCCTTATGGTAATTTCAATGAAAACCAAAACACATTAAAAATAAAAATAAAAATAATAGGCCACCAGGACACCCTGGCACGGCTGCCTGAGCCATTATCATGAGTTTTCAGCTCTATTTTTGCAGTACCTGCTGTCACTGTGGATTTGCAGCAAAGTTCAGCAATGGCCCTTCGAGGATGACAGAGCCCTGCTGAAAACTCCAGCATCGCTGGGCACTCCCAGCCTTGCAGAGCAAGCTTTACCCCTTGAACATTTTCAAGTTGTCTTACAGCTTGCCCAGCTCACTAAAAACACACTGAGAGGAAAAAGTCTTTGTAAAGCAGACCTTTCAACGTCCTCCTGAAATGCCACCCATGTTCTCACTATGAGGATGGGATTTTTCCAGCATGATCTTCAGCCAAGATGTTAGAGCCCTCCATCAATTCAAGCCATGACCTAAGAAATGACTCCAAAGGACCTCTGCTCTGTGTGGAGACAGAAGCTCTTGAGGCTCCACATGTGCAAAAGCCTTGTGCCCACACACAGCAGTCTCCATGTCAAGAGACCTGCACCTATCAAGAGTGGCACAAAGAGCTCACCTCTGCATCACCCAAACAGTTGAGCAGCATCTCGGCCAAGCCTACTGCACGGGTCTGCTTTGTGGCTATTGCAGCTCTTCCTTCATCTCAGCACAAAGAAGAGGGGACGAGCTGAAGTTCAACCCAGCTGGGCACTGCCAACGTGAGCTCTGCCAGACTCGCAGCCCCTTGCCACCCTGCAGCACGCGTAAGGACAGGGCAACAGCGGCACCACCATGAAAAAAGGAGGCTTCATGAAAAAGTCAAGCCATGAAAGATGGTACAAAACTTCCCTGACGCTTGGGAAGACAGCAGCTCAGCTTCTCTGCCCACTCACAAAAGGCACAAAGCAGTTGTCCTACTAACGTGAGTGATGTTCCTCATGATTTTCACTGGCTTAGGTGAGAGGCACTCAAATCAGAGGTCTCTTCATTAGAAAAACATGAGCAGCAGCTCCAAATGAGGCACACTCAACAACCACAAATGTTTATCATTCTTACCTTAAGGCTTAAAAAAAATCTAGGTGAAAAATGCATGGAAGATGCCAGTCAGCTTCAGCGGCCAGTCAGAAATAGGTTTTGCTGGTTTGGGTTTTTTTTCTTCCTCCTTCGCATCTGAGCAAAGCGCTGGGGCACTAACACAAGACCAACACGTATAACCCTTGGGGACAAACTATAAAATGCTCTGTGATCCTTAACAAGTACCAAGGCTCCCTGCCCCTTCTCCCTCCCTGCAACCTACAACCCATACAAACTAAACCCAGATCCCTGGAGATAAAGCAAAGCTTCTCAGCTTTGGAAATGAGAGAGGAAAAGAAGTTTGCTGCTGCGTTCAAGGCGACGGGTGCAACCACCAGCTTGAACTTCTTTATGAAGTGATGTTTTACTCAGGTGAGGTGCAGAATTCCCTCTGAAAAATAACTGAAATACCACACCCAGAAACACTGGTTTGAGTGTTTTATCCTGTCTTCAGCTGCAAACAAAGGAGGAACTGCAAGGAAACGCTTTTTTCCCTTCCAACCACCACGTCCACCTCGTTGTCAAACAGCCCCCAACTGACAACCTCAGGACCAAATATGTTTCCTGCACTAATCCTTTGATCTCCAATTGCAACTAACCTAGAAGGGTAATAGGTACATTCAAGGTCACCAGGAGGTCTCAACCTCCATTCCATCACCCTTCTCCAAAGAAACTTCCACTTTAATCATCAACTTCCGGGTAATCTATTAGTAACTGGCATAAATCAGACGATGAAATGGGCTGGAGCATTGACACAAGAGCTAGAAAATGATGCATTAAGCTCTTCCACCCCTCAACAAGCACTGGATTCTAACTTGAAAAAAAAAAAATAAAACCAATCAAAACATTGAATTATACTTCCAATTCCTGTTACGTGTTTATTGAACAAAAGCAGGAGATAGGAAGGAGGGGAAGAGTAACCAAAGACAGCGCTGTCCCGTGATTTAACAAATAAGCCAATATGTCAAAAAGCACATTTGTGACCCTCTTTTCTCCGTCCTTCCCCCTGACTGCCATCCCAAAGATGCACAAAACTGAAGACCGAAATGGTTCAGAAAAAAAAAACACCCATAAAATAAATATATATATAAAATAATGGTGGGACTTGGCACATGTAAATTTTGCTGCCTGACTTCACCATCACTGATTACAGCTGACGGAGAGTTAATAAAAGAGCAAAGCTGGCTGTCAGAGCAGATTAGTGTGTGCAAAGGACAAGACAAAAGAATAATGCCGTCATTATTATTTATGGTCATTAACTGGGTTGAGTTCACTTCTACAGTACCCTACCTGAGCAGTAAAAATGATCATCTAAACATGAAATACTACGTTTAGAGTTAAAACACTATAATTTTGACCGTGTGCTGGCTTGATCTCTTTTATAAGGGGTATTTGATCCTGGAATTAGCCAGGGTAGGTGACACAGATTTAGCTAATGCGAGTAAGAAACCCATCAGATTTTTGACCTTCCAAAGAGCAGTGCTTTTCTAATGAGGGAGCAGATAAAAGCTCACTGCCTCCTTGTCAAGAACTATTGAGAGAAAAGCACTGTGGGAGGGACAGGGGAAGCTGTGGAGGAGTGCAATGGCAGTAGAAAAATCTAATGCAACAGAGGAAAGGGCAACCAAGGGGTGATAAAAATGGGAATGCCTGGGAAGCAGGATTCTTGGTGGGAAAATCCAGCAGCAGGGACCTGAGAAAGGGTGAGACCATGGAGATAAGTCAAGCAATTGCTCTGAGCAACAGAAGAACTCCAAGTGCAGAACAGAAGTGGTAAATGTGGCGATCTATGTGGAACAGGATCCGTGTGGCAGGAGGAAGATCAGAGGAGCAGAAGCATAAAGCCTGTTCTGTATAGATATGGTCAGAGTAGCTGTGGGAAGTCTTAACTGCAGGTCAGAAAGCCCAGCTTTCCTGACCTGGCACTCCAGGAGCACTCAAAATCCTCGAGAGAACTAGAAACTGCATCAGCCCTTCCCATCTGTCCTGCTGCCTCTCCTTATTCCATTTGTTCCTTTTTATTTCATTCAAATAAGGTCTCGGAGCTTTTCTTCTACAAGACCCAAGCTGAAGACACCAAGAAACTCTTTTTTTTGTCCTTGTCTGGCAGAATGATTCATTTGGCCATGGCAAAGAAAAACAAGAATGTCCACGAGACAGACACAGACTCTGGGTCATGGGATAGGACATCCTTGTGTGCACACCTTGAAACATCTCATCACAGGGCAGACCAGTGTCCACCATGTAATTGTTACCTGATTTTACTCATGTGAGAAATACTTCGTGGAACTGGGATGGGTCAGGCTTTGGTGACCCTTAATTTTTAGTATAGTTATTTAAAAAAAAAAAGTCCAGAACAATGGATTGGAGGGAGAAACATTCTTTAAGAGGTCCTGATGTGCCCTCTATCCTTATTACACACACCACGATACCTGCATTTAGAGATTGCCTAGATTGTTATTCCTGAGAAATACTGGTTTTATCTGTTTTTTATTAAATAGGTGAAACTGGCCCAGGCTGCCCAGAGAGGCTGTGGAGTCTCCTTGTCTGGAGAGATTCCCACCCTGGTTGGACCCTGCGCTGCTGGGCCCCTGCTCTGGGTGCCCCTGCTGGATGGAGCAGGGGGGGCACCAGAGCAGCTCCAGAGGTCCCCTTCCCACCCCTACTATCCTGGGATTCTGTAAAAACACAGCTTTTGACACTCACTGCAATGCTGCACTTTCTTGTACCCGACGAGAGACTGACGCTGCAGATAAATGCAGCAGCACCTCGCCAGGAGCTATCACTGCCAGACCCCTGTGTTGATCTGCTCGTTTATTCATCTCCAACAGAAGGAACTGTTGGTTTAGACCTAGAAAGCCTACACGGCTCTGCCTGTGTGAAACTCTCTTTAGCCCGTGCAGCTACAGTTGCTGCCGGAGAGCAGATTCACACCATCCTCTCCTTGATGCCCCAGAGGAAGATGCCATCCTATCTTCAGCAATAGGCTCTAGATTTTGATATTACATCCTTCTAAATAGATCTCGAGTACAAGAATGAAGAGATAACTTCATTTTTCAGGTAAGCAAACTTAATCACCACACTTTTCTTTTACCCTTGGCCTTGGAGATAAAGAAATTGTTTGCTTCAGCAGATTTAGTTTGGGTGGTATTTCTGTGCTGGTGCCCCAGCGAGTTATAATCGTAACATATTTGACATTCTTAGCTATTTTCTTTCTGCATACTTCCAAATAAGAATGACATCGGGAATGAACAGCCCTCATACTACAGCCTGAAACGTGCTGCAGTTGACAGAAAAAGCTCAGCAGTGGCATCCATGGCCACACCAGGAGCAGCACAGGGAGACACCAAGGCACTGTAAAAATACCAGTATCTACAAATACTCATTCCCACAAGCTACCTTCTCGCCAAAGAGCTGGGATGACAGGACAGCACCACATACACTTCACAAAGGATGGGAAAATTCCTTTTTTTTTTTTTTTTGGTGGCAAAAGCACTTGAGATTGGAAGGGATCTTGTGAGATCATTGAGTCCAATGCATCTGCCAGAGCAGGATCACTTCGAGCAGGTCACACAGGAACAGAGCCAGGTGGGTTTGGAAAGTCTCCATAGAAGGAGAATCCACAACCTTCCTGGGCAGCCTGGGCCAGGCTCTGACACCCTCACCATGAAAAAGTTTCTCCTTATGTTTCCACAGAACCTCCTCTGTTCCAGCTTGCACCCATTGCCCCTTGCCCTATCACTGGACATCACTGTGAAGAGCCTGGCTCCAGAATCCTTTAATTATTCATAACCATTAATGAGGTCACCCCTCAGCCTCCTCTTCTCCAAGCTAAAGGGACCCAGCTCCTTCAGCCTTTCCTCAGCAAGGAGATGGTCGCTTACATTCTTCAGCCGTATCTTGCAAAGGAGTTCAAACGGCTTTAAAATTATGACAGAAGGAAATGTAATCAAGCCATAGTTTTACAAACAGATCTCGAGGCTTTTCAGTAACGTTTGGCTTCTGTGCGAGCTCGCAGAACAATGCCTAGATGGAGTTCTTCTTTTGAAGTTTTGTTAAAGAAAATTCTCCCAGGCTAAGACCCAGTAAGTTACAGTTTAGCCCGGAGCACATTTTTACAACCGAGTTATAAACCTCTGAAATAGGAGTTCATAATGGAAACAGCTGCTCAACCCTAACTATAGTGGGTGCAAGCATAATAAAACCTGCAGGAGTTCACATTAACCATGGCGTCCGCTTACACTCTTTCCTGTCACCCACCCATTAAACAAGCAACACTACTTAATAGAAGCAAAGGCAACAGGCTTTTTTCTCTTTTCCCTACACTCCTGTTTCTTCCCTCCCCTCGGTAACAAGCTCAGCAATTTATAGGTGGTAAAGAACACGCTCGCCAACATCCAGATCTCCAAGGCCAGCCAGACCTCACCACGGTTCGTTCCGGGCAAGCTCCTCACTTTACACGAGGCACCAATATCGCATGGGACGTGAGCTGACAGCCTGGTACCTGTGCTAGGGAACTCCAGCACCAGCACAGCTCTTCAGCTTCCCTCCCCCTTCTCCAGGCGACACTTGCAGCATTTAGTGGTTTTGCAGGTTGCTTAAGGGAATTAAAAGTGCCAAAGAAGTGCAGAGCAGACTACGCCTATAGGTATCTAATGCAAGCTCTGCACTGTCAGCAGGTCACTTCCTTTCCTTAAGCTGGCCCTTGATTTTCCATATGCTGCTTTCTCCATCATAGAATCACAGAATTGTCAGGGTTGGAAGGGACCTTAAAGCTCATCCCGTTCCAACCCCCCTGCCATGGGCAGGGACACCTCCCACTAGAGCAGGTTGCTCACAGCCCCATCCAGCCTGGGCTTAAACACTTCCAAGGATGGGGCTTCCACCACCTCTCTGGGCAACCTGTGCCAGTGTCTCACCACCCTCATGGGGAAGAAATTCTTCCCAATGTCTAACCTGAATCAACCTGTCTATAGCTTTAATCCATCCCCTCCAGTCTGACAGCCTAAAAAGTCCCTCCTGGTAAAAGGACTTATTCTCAAATTCCTTTACTCTTAAAAGACACTGGTGAGCCAAGCTGCAGGTTCTGAGTGTGAAAGCAGCTGAGGCTCAGGCACTGCCCACCCCTAGCTCGGGTTGCATAACCATGTAAAACACACGCCAAAAAAACCCCAAAAGAAACAAACAACAACAATCAAAAGGAAACAAACAAAAACGGACAAAAAAAAACCAAACAAAAAAACCCCAAAAACACAAACACCAGGAGGTCCCAAGCACAGCCATGTCCAGGTTTTTTTCTTTCCCGTTAACTAACACGATGTTTTCACATAATTTACCAATAAGCAGTATATTAGACACCTTATGGCTCCCAGTGACACAGTGGGACTGTCTCCCACCCACCCAAGAGGTTCACACCGTGCTCGGAGCACCCGTGCAGCCAGCTATGGGAACCTGTGCACAGGACAAACCCCAACCACCTTTCTTTAGCTCACTTATTAATGCAACGAGGCTCAGGAGAGAGCTATCGATAATATTGATTTGCAACAGCAAGGTTGTTAGGAAGTGAAGAACCTGAAAGGAAAAAAGGCACACCCTCCACAAGAAAGTTAAAAGGAGAGATCAAGGCTTGGGATGGTAGGGAAAAAGCAACATGTTTGCTGTTATTTGCCTTATCTCTGTGGGTTTATGCTGGGACAGTTGCAGAAGAGGGGCTGAAGCTCAGCTCTGTAGCCACAGTCCATCTGCAAAGAGCCACCGTAGGCAGTCTAATTGGAGGCAACAACTGAATGGCTACAGATTTCTTACAATAGCTCTTCCTGCCAAAAAGAAACCTCATCTTCTGTGACTCGGGAGGAAGCAACCTTCCAGATTCACACCTGCTACCTGCAGAAGGAGTTATGTGCAGGATCTGCTTGAACGGTATTTGTTTTTCTGTAAATAAAGATGTAAATTCTCAGTCTGGATGCTGGCAATAGTATCTTGCTCACATACCAGATCACCACAGCTAAAGGATTCCCTTCTCTGCACTTGATCAAGCCTGCAATAAAGTATAGTTCTTAACTAAGTACCCAGTATCATTAAGAACGAAGTCCAGCTTCGGAGTCAAGCAAATGTAGGAAAGAGATGTTATGGGAAATGGTGTTGGTATCACATTGCCTTGCAACACGGGCCTGTAACATTGCCTTAAATGCAACCAGGGGAAGATCACTTGGGAAGAAACTCTGATTTATAAAGCTTAACATGATTCACCTCCCTGAACAGTAGCAAGCCACCGTGTTTACAATGATCTAAATTACGGCGGAGCCAGAAGTCTCTGGCAGAGACCAGAGCAGCTCCTGCCCCAAAGAGTTGACAACCCCAGCAAGCAACGCTCCTTCCCATTGCACAACCCAACAGTTTTGTTTCTCATATTAGACGTCGTCAGCCCTGTCAACACATTATACAACTTAATAACGCATCAGATGCCAGCAGATAATACTGTTATTATATGCTAAGTACTAACACTGCTGGTTTTGGTAACCGGTGTTGGTGGTGCAGCTCCCCGCAACACACCCAGCTCGTTTCCTCCTAATGACCCTGTGCACCCGTATCTGGGCCCCATCTTCAAAATTAAGGTGCAACAAAGTCCATATTATCCATAGGGGAATGAGGCTAGCCCTTCCCAACGGAAACGTGGAGGGGAGAACTCCTCTGACTCCTCCTGGGGCAGGTAAGGTCGGGTTGTGGTCCTGATGCTCTGCCCGGGGGGAACACCAGAGCAGGGAGGACTCACCCGCACCCAAGCTTTCCATGAACACTGAGGTTGTTTATCCTATTTCTTCCATCAGTCTGGTTTTCTCCTCTATAAATGTAGTGGTGCATACTAGCAGGAAACCACAAAACTTCACACAGTTCTTAAGCCAGTCTCAAAAACGGGGAAAATGCTGCTTTTCCAAGCTAGCAGAGAAAATGATGTCTTTTTATGGACGGTTGATGGGTCTCTGCACAAATTACACCGGTATCTACCAGAGCAAATTACCAACTGTCATCATTAACAGTAAAGTATTCATCAGCAGAAGCCTTTATCACCTTGGCTTAATGCTATGAGTCAATATTTTTAAATGTAGTATATTTCATACATCGATGGGATCATTTTCCCTAGATGGACATCTATGAAGGGGGTGTTTGGATTCCTCTACACCTAGCATAAGGCCCTATGATAAAGCTTGGTAAGAGTCCTATTTTTGAGCCTGCATCTACTCAGGAAGTCTCACAGAAATCTCTTCTTTGATTGGGATGACAGATTCTAGGGAAGAGCTCATGATGACCAGGAAGAAAAGCCAAAATCTCTCAAACTGGGATTTTACAGGATGTACAAGCAAGAAGGTTGCATCAGCTCCCCACAAATTTGCCAACAGCAGATATCCTTGACTTTAAAAGACAATTTTCTCAACAGCAAACTCTTTTCCTACTAATGTATGTAGCAATAGACATAGAATACAAAAAGACACACTCATCCTTTCAGCTAGACATCATTCATAAGAAATGAAAAACACTCTTGGATTTCCAACCAATAAACAACAACATATCT
This sequence comes from Todiramphus chloris collaris, assembly GCA_025345505.1. NCBI lineage: Eukaryota > Metazoa > Chordata > Aves > Coraciiformes > Alcedinidae > Todiramphus > Todiramphus chloris. The sequence continues at coordinate 3,269,444 of JANVCC010000270.1, forward strand.
AAGGAAATGGATCAAATCTGCATGCTGGGTGGCAAATTAGGCTCCAAACACACCCAGATCCTGCCAGACAAGTGACCTGCAACCACTCAGAAAAAGCATAAGGCTCCTGTTCATCTCAATCCCCCCCCATCACTGAACCATAATGATTCCATCAGCTATTTCACTGGTTACTAACAGTTGTTTGCTGCCTATCAGGAAAAAACTCTGTGCAATTTGTCTGCTCAGACCCCATGCAGCTGCACAACCTACCTGTCAGAGGCTGAGCACTTTGAGTAAACACTGGTAATTAACTCAGAGAGTAAAGAAGAAATTAAACCACTGTAAATTCCAACAATACGAAAGCAGGAGAAAACCATAACCCTATCACAGAGGCTCCATTAGCCAGTACAGACCCTGCAGTTGCCCGAGTGTGTTATTCAATCAGCCTACTGCTTTAAATAATAATGAGCTATTTTCTATTATAATGTAATAAATCTCAAGAGGACTCGATCTGGAGTGATGCTGAGGACTTGGTTCCCAGCTACTCTCAGCAGAAGCTGCATGAACATAGTATCTCAGAATGTGGCCAGTGATAGAGACCTGAGACATAGGAGACAAGCAACTGATGTTTTTTAAAGCACATAAATGGAAAAAAAAAAAGAAAAAAGAAAAATAAAGAAAAATAAAAAGGGATTTCTTTTGGAAAACCAATAGCTAACAGGGCTCCTGTTGGACCGATTCTTTAAATGCTGCCATGGGTGTTTTGATGAACCACTCTGGGTACAGCAGCACTCTAAACCCTATATAATCATCATCTTTACATTGTTATTTAAAGCACAAGCGAACGCAGGCACTCACCTACATTTCCTCTAGACAAATACTATTGCAGCATCTTTCTACCAGACCAAACACAAAGACTCGTTCCAGGAGTTAGAAGTTTATCAAAGGCTTCCTACTTAATTTGAAATGCTTGCAGCCTATAATCTATCTATCCATATATAAAATGAGGGCAAAATTCCTCTGAAAGTCTGAATGAGACAGCACAAGCCTGCAAACATACAACCCCAACATTTTCTTTCATATAGCACAGGAATCTCCTATACAGTTTCACATACAAAATTCACTTCCAGGGTTTGTTTGCTTAAGGAAAATCTTCAGAGGAAAAAATTTCATGTGTTTGACAGGGTGGCAAACCACAACCACACTTTTTGCAAAGCATTTTGAAAATCTGAGTTAGTAGCTTGCATATTACCAAATCCAGGTAATTAGAAACAGTATCTAGTAATTTAGATAATCCCTGAACCAGTTTAAAATAAGATGGCTCAACTGATAACGAGTTGCTGCTTAACTTCTGCTCTCAAGCCTTAAGGTGTTCCACAGGAAAACAAGGAGGCAGCGTTTTTTCTTAGGCAATATTTTACTCTGATAAGAAGCACATTCAGATGTGCAACATCGGTGGGCTTCTGCTGTGGGTAAAGCAAGAAGGTACCACCCTTTGCAGCAGTTTTGTTGGCTTGTAAGAAGTCTAAATACCTGTAAATGACACGTTATGGGCGCTCAACTTAAAGCATTAAACTCCTAATGCTGTTTCTTCTCAGCAGCCCACTCTTTGGAGCAAAATTCTCTATCTTCTTACCAATCACATCATTATCATAATGACTTCATGTCCTAAAGACATCGCATTAAAGTAGCGGCTCATGCTGAATTCACAGATTTTACACAATACTGATCCACTCATAAGTCTCAGCCTTATGTGTAAAATACTCATTTAAATGAAGCCTCGGGGAGAGGTGTTATTCCTGGGCTCAAACCAGTGCTTCTCCCATTTCTTCCCTCTCCTCAGGACATCTCCTGAGGAGGACATCTCCTCAGGACACCTCCTGAGATGTCCTGTGTTTCAGGGTTTGCCCGCTTGGTTTCATCTCGCTGAAGGTCACAAGTCATCTCAAGTACATTTCCATTCCACAAAATCTAACTCCTTAGCCCTTCCCAGATGCAGATGGAGAGACACAACAGATAAAGGAGCACACAAGCAGTCCCACAAGATAAATACAGACTCCCAAGGCCACCCATTAAAGTAGATACATCCACATCACAGGCTGAACCTACAGTACAAAACCCTGCATTTGCACACCCAAACTTCTTCACTTACTAAATCATCTTCATCGTCTGATATTATGCCTGACACACACACACACCTGTAGCATGCCTGGAAAAGGCTGCTGAAACTGGGGGTGTTTCAGAAAGCAGGTCACCATCATCTACATCCTGCTGCCTGAGCAACAACCAGCGTCGCTCACAACCCAGGCCACAGGGATTTACACTGGCTGAGTGGAAGTACTGCCCAGAACAACCCGCTCGCTGTGAGATTTACACACTAATGAGCACAGAAATCCATAGGGAGAAATTCCAGACATTCCCCCCGTCTCTCCATGTGAGACGATAGGCTCTTTCAAATCTTTTGCTGGGCGACTGCGCAGCCTCCAGTTTTCCTACTGGGTTCACTTCCACCCACCTCTCTGGTTCATCAGCTGCTGCAGGGCATCTACCAAGCGGTACATGCTGCCCTACCATCAGCACACTGATGACATCCAGCTCTCTACCTCCTTCCTTCCTGACCCAGACACGGCTGCTGCCAACCTCAAACAACGTCTGGCAGAAATTGGTTTCTGGAAGGCGGCCAGCTGGCTACTGCTCAACCTGGACAAGGCAGAAATGATGCTAATCAGCAGGAGGAAATGCTTTGAGGACCTGGTGAAATTTGTAACTGCTCCATCAGCTGAGGGCATTTGTCTGGCCAGCATCCTAAGATGTGTGCAACACAACAAGCACTGGGTCAGAATTCAGCGTCCTCCCAAACTCAGAGAAAACTCCCTCGAGAAAGCTCACTTCTTGATAGATACCTGCTTCCTTTTGAAGCATCACATTGCCTTTTCTTTAAGCTTGACCATGGAAATTGCACCAGAAGCCTAGACAAATAACAAAGAGTGCCACTTCTAGATACCAAACCACAACGACTGCAAGCCTGGTGCCTGGAACAATCATTGTATGGCATATGATCACCTAGAAAAAGCCCCCATCATTGTATGGCATATGATTGCCTGTAACACCCATCATTGTATGGCACTGTAAAGAGGATGGAGACACTCTTCTCAGTGTCATCCAATGTTAGGACAAGTGGCAATGGGAGCAAGTTGGAGCATAAGAGGCTTAAGGTAAACACAAGGAAAAACTTTTTCACTGTGAGGGTGGCAGACACTGGAACGGGCTGCCAGGGGGGCTGTGGAGTCTCCTTCTCTGGAGCCGTTCAAAACCCGCCTGGACACGTTCCTGTGTGACTTATAGGTGATCCTGCTCTGGCAGGGGGTTTGGACTTGATGATCTTTCTAGATCCCTTCCAACCCTTAACATTCTATGATTCTGTATGATCACCCAGAAAGAACACCCATCATGAACAGCATATGATGACCCAGAAAAAGCACAGTCACTCCTAGCAGTGACATCCACTGATGCTTTCTATAAAACCTCACAGCCAAACAACTCACCTGCATGCCCCCAGCCCGGGATGCTTTTGGCGTGTCTCCGTCTTGAGTTGTTCAAGATGAAAGGGTTTTAGCCGGGGTGACAGCCGGGGCTCAGAAGCACCCGTCGCACGAAGTGGGTACAGGGCTGGAGGGGATGGTGTTCACAACCCGGGTTTGTTTGCCAGACTCCGGGGTTACAACAGCGGGGAAGATGGCTGTGTTTCAGCAGGAGCAGATTTCAGCAACCTGCAGAAATTCAGCGTCGTCGAGAGTGTGGAAACGTCCGAGGCACCCAAGTGCTGTGGGTGAAAGGTTTGGTGACAAAGGGGCTCCTGCACATCTTTGGCAAGGATTCACCGGTGACCTGGAGTTAAATAGGATGTGTGGGCAGGAGGACTTCTTTCTCAATATTCCTTTGTCCACTGGCTCAGTCATCCCTTGCATCAGCCACATCTCGTAACTCTCCTGATTAAAACAATGACACAGCTACAATGTACCTAGACTGGGACCAGGGCTTGGTTTATTTACACTTAGAGGTACCCAACTCAGACTGCTTCATGTAAGCCAGCTACATATAATACCCATTTTACTCAATCAAGACCATAGTAAAGGCAGCAAAACTGCAACAGGAGGACCTTTCTTAATGAGCACTATCAGCAGATGTTAAAGCTGCTTAAGGACAACCAATTTTTTTCAGTGCGAGAGAAGAGAGCATCATTTTCTGAGCACGCTTTTTTTTATCTTTCTATAGGTATTTTCTGTTAAACAATCAGACTAACCAGTTTTACTGGTGTTTACTGTCATCTTCAAATCAATATCCAACAGCACAGTAGGCCAGCATTAAAGGAGGAATTTCTGTTTGTTGCCTGTATTTGTTTAAAATGACATGTTTTGTTTCTACCAAATTATGTTTGGAATAAAAACAAACTCCACAACTCCTAGTTCTCTCAGGAACTTGGAGGCTGGTTTGGGGGGGCTAAATTGGAGCTGACTATCTTTTTGACACTAAGCAGAGGTGATAATGTGGGTAGAAGCAGGCAGATTATGCGAGGCTGAGCAGATATCTTCAGCACAGTATGTATGGGACAGCAGTTTTCCAGGGGAACAGACAATAGCTTCATTTACCCAAAAAAAAAAAAAGAAGAAAGAAAGAAAGAAAAAACCTACAAAGGAGAAAAGCTGTGGAAACAAATTAATTTGGAATACGTAAAGAGGATTATGAAAGAAAGCACAAACTTTCCTCCTCTGCCAAAAGAGGCGATTTACTGTGCATACATCTTTGCCTTGTTCCAGTTTGTTATGGAATTGGATAGCTACAAGAAAGAATTCAAATAAGATGAGGCTGAAGAAAAAATAAAAATAAAAGGCTAGCTCCTACTGTGAGCACAGGGGTGAGGAAAACACGGAATAATACATGAAAAAAGCAGCTCCTTGCAACAAAGTGACTCGTTAAGCCTTCAAAAGTCTGTCACCAGTGCTCCTCCAAGCAGTGTAAGTGATTGCACAGCACATGGTAGGGGTTCAGCAGTATACATTTCTGACCTCCCTCTTCTAGAAAGAAACACTATAGAGCCAAAACACAGCAACCTTCCACACACACCTACATGCTGTGAACACCAAAAAGCCAATCAAGTTGCCGAGTGTGGTACATGGCAGTATAACAAGGGGTCATGGGATGAAAGCAAGAAAAAGAACATTTTAGGTTGAACATCAGGGAGGTGGAGGGGGAATAAACAAACAAACAAAAAAAAAAAACCAAAAAAAAAAAAAGAATACTTTTGTTCAACTGTGAAAACACTCCATGCCCATGTCAAAAATTAGGTAGACAAAGCACCAGACATCACTTTGTATACTACAACTCTGCACTGGCAGAGAGATGGAGCAGAACTAATTGGCCTCTGCAAACCCTAACTTCTTACGATCCTTCATAAAAACAGTCTACACCAGTTCCTAGATTTAACAAAGGCTTGCAGTGAGAAGAGAAAATGAAACTGGGAAAGCAGAACATCTCCTGCAAGTCTATTTCCACTCAGAGCAGCACGGCGTGGGAGATGCAGTCGTTCAAGCGCGTTATGTTCTGACTTAAGTCAAGAGAATCATTTACAGTGAATAAACAGGAAAGATAACTTTTTAGTATTATCCTCATGACTTTAACACACTGGTTTTTTGGGGGAAAAGAAAAATAAAATTCAGCTTGTTTTCTTGGAGAAAAAATGGGTTTCTTTGCTTGTCTACTAAATCTTTTCTCATTCCCCTACCTACACATGAACCCCGACACCAGTTCCACCAAATCCAAAAGAGCAGCCAGTGTCTCGGGGATCATTACATTCCTACACGTTTCATAAAATGCAAAGCTAGGCAGGAGGGAAAGACTCAGATTAATGTTTCCATTGAGCCTGAACTCATCCATAATCTACTCTTCCCAACAGCAACTGGAAGACCAGTAAGACCACGCATCCTAGTCAGCGCTTATGTAGCTCTGGGCTAGTGCCCATGCCTCTTACCCTGTGGGACTGATCTGGGATGGTTCAAGAGAGACTCTGGAGATAAAAAGCTCTGCTCGCACCCACAACTCCCAGAAGACATATTGCAAATTACACATATATATATTTTTATATATATATGCTCTTCATATTGCTAAGCTTTACAATGGATTTTCCCTGTAATAATCAAAGAACAAATTCTTGAGTTCTGTTGATTGCAATTTGTCACAAATATGGCAAGTGGATGTCATTGGTATGCAATTGGAGCCACATATTACATTGGAAAAAACGAATCTGAATCTCTGTAGCAGAGGTCATAAATAAAACGACCTAGACTATGTGAGATGAAATATCTTTCCCTGGTTTTGGAATAGGCATATGATTTCCATTAGTAAAAGGACCACTGTAAAATTTACTGCAGAGGAGCTGATTTTCCCTTGGTAGCCTTCCTCACTACATATCTTTGGTATTTGTTTGCATTTTTGTTTTATGTTTTCACACAAAAATAAAATATACTTGATCTACATCAATGGTGCAGAGTTAGTTCCTTTAGCTCCTTATATGCAGTGACTCAGATGATGTGCTCCATCTTACAAAATATTGAAGTATGTCAAAAAATTCAATGGAAGTATGTCAAGAAATTAATTTTTTCACAATGATCCAGGACAATTCAACCTAATTCTCACACACACAGATGCGAGCACCTGCAAAGAAGTTTGACTCTTAATCTGAGCCGATATTCTGCTCATCTCTCTTCCTATCAGTAGAACACACCCTGTAGTTACCCTACCAAATAAAGCTTCTAGCTGGTGCAGTTTGCAAGTGTTTAAATAATACAAAAGATGAAAGCAATATAGATTATACCCTAATAATTTCTGTTTGTAAAGGATAAAAAGCATACTGCTAGCACCATTCCTCTGATACCTTATACTCAATCCCAGGAAAGCACTGGAGAAAAAAAGTTGTGCTTCCAGTACCTATGTGCCCATGTTAAATTTAAGGATTGGTTTAAGTATCTTCTCTAGACCAAGACCCTGAGCAAGTGAAATATGATTTTTCTATTTAAAATATTAAAAAGATACAGGCTGCTCAAGTGTTTTACATTTCTTTTTCCTTCTTGACTTCTAATTCATTTCTGACATACTGTTTCCTTTCAGTCTCTTCTCCCCATCATAAATCTGTCTGTAATAGTTTGGCACAAGTCACACACTTTGCATGGAAACGGATCCTGCACCCTCCCAGTCACAGGCTGTGAAGGACAGTGTCCATAATAAGTCATGCACAAATCTGAGTTTCAGTAACCTAAAAAAAAATAGTAATAATAATAAAAATCTCTCATTCAGGCATCTGTGACTTTACATCCCATTGTGTATCCCGATGGATCATGCAGACAGCTGGAATTCATTCTGCTACTATTTACTCCGGAGCAAACCAACGACCTCCACAGAGCTGAAGCAGCCTAACCTCAGGAGTAAAGGAGATGAAAGTTAGTGAAAGTTAGGCCATGTTGTGTGAACCTTGCCTGGTAGAGACGTGAGCTGTATTTACCACGCTGAGGACCCCATCAACAGCAGTGCTGGGACACCACAAACTGTAGCCACACATGCACATCTTAGAAAGCATTTGAAATTTATTCTCAGGAAAAAAAAAAAAAAAAAAAAGACCTTCCAGTTTATCTTCCAGTGGCATTTTACAAAGCTTGAACAGAAATATCTGGCCTCTGTGCTATTGTGATCCACGGGGAAAGCAGGAAGATGCTCACTAGGCACTGGGATCAGGTAATAACCCAGCAGTTGACAGGCAGTTTCTCAGCACTGTCGTGGTTCTGCCCAACTGTACATAATGTCTCATCTGGCACCCTGGCACACGAGGGTAAACATCCCCACGGAACCCTTCAGGAGACACAGCTCAAAAAGATGGGACAGACAGCTTTCAAGACTCTTCAGGTGCAGAAAAATATACAGAATGTTACACCCAGGATGGACTTAGTCCCTTATTTTCTGTAATGGAGAAGAAGAGGAACAAGAATTGGAACAGTAGCTCACTGTATCTGTCCTCCAGCTGTTGATCTTAAGACCCCTGGGGGTATACATGGCATGGTCACTGCAGCTGCCTTCGTATTTTGTGAAGCAGGATATCAGGCTTCAGAAGGCATATCTCGACCAGTCAAAAATCAGCTTTACCTACCTAAGATCACAATCCTTTCTTCACATCATCAGGAATCGCTGGGGAACATTAAAGCCCAGATTTCTGACAACACCTTCCTTTTTCTAACTCATGTATTGTGTTTTTAATAACGCCTTTTTGTTTACAGCTCTGCTTGCCAAATTTACACAGTGGTGAAAGCAGGGGAAAGAAAAGAACCAAGAAAGCCAGAGAAGCAAAACCTGATGGATAGGATGAGCATGTTTCACAGAAAGATTCATTATCAGCAGAGTTGCTGCTGAAGATGCTGCACTGGCCACAGACCCAGCGGTTTCGTACCACTGACCTTAATAGCAAGCAGATGAATAGCAAAACTGACATGTCAGGCATAAAGCTAAAGTCATTTGTATTCTTCTGACCAGATCCTGAGCTGGCACACGGTGACCATAGCTTCCCCAGGATCAACAGCACGAGGGCAATTTTTTTTATTTTTTTTTTTCCCTTAAGCTCAGTCAACAATTTTTAATCTGAAGGCTGCCGGGATATCAGAGAGAACATTCAACATTTATTAAACCATTGAATTAAAACTTCTGAGTCATAGTTTCTTTCATCTTGATAGCCATGTTTAAATACATACTTCATATTACTAGAGCTGCGAGAAATTTGATTATTTCAGATCACAGTTACTAGGAGAAGCTTTTTCCCCTCCCTGTTACTGATTTCAGGAGGACTTGGACATCTCCTGAAACTTCCCCGGGGAATATGTTCAAATAAACCTATATATTCAAAGCCTGGTTTGCTCATATAGAATAATACAGGAGAGAAGAGTGAAGAGATGATGAAAAAACAATTCTTTTTGCTCATGGACTTTCTGAAAAGGAAATTGGGATACCTTATCCTCCATGGTACCCTTGATTCCCTATAGGAGGGAAGCTACAGAAAGCAGGGTGAAGCCTAGCTGGCACAGAAGGCAGGTAAATCAGTAAAAGCCCACCCACAAGATTAAAAGCCACGCTGCCTTGTCTTCACCTTGAGGTTAGACACCGTGTCAGCAAACACTCAATTAAGAACGTGCAGCAGATAAGAGGACTTGTCCATTCACCTAAAAATTCCCTCCATCATCATGAGCCGCTTCAGCCTTCCCTACACATTCCAGTTTGTCTTTCAGCATCTCTTGGTGGTTTCCTTGCCAGACCACTGGATTGTTGTCCCACAGCAGATCTCCAGCAGGCTGCCCAGCTCATCATCTCCTCTTTGAGTAGAGCTACAGGTGATCTCATCCCTTCAACAGGATTCAGTTACCTCATGGCCAATGATGCACAAAGTCACCTCTCCATATGTAACCAGTCACTCAGCTTCCATTTATCAGCACTTGCTAACTATACTAATGAGATATATTTATAGATAACACGTGCAAACAAAAAGTCCTCAACAAAACCAACATGTGTAGGGTAGCAGAAGGTTTGTTGTTTTTTTTTTTTTTTTTATGAGGAATCATGTTAAAACACTTATTTCTTAATTTCTTAATAAAATTTCTTAAACAGTAATTTGAATTAAAATTACAGAGACTACAAACCCCCCAAGTCAGAAAACTAGCGAGGACAGAGACACAGCCGAGGTGTGGAGAGAGTGAACCTACAAGCAGAAAAACTGCAAGATGAAATATAACTTGGGGGAAAAAAAAAAAAAAAAAAGGAAAAGAAAAGAAAGAAAGAAATACAGTTTTGGGTTTTTTTAATGTAGAAAGAAAAAGGAAAAATAAAAACTCTAGACCACACAAACCTAGAAAGCAGCAACGAGTAGGAGAGACTGAGGGTCAGTAGAAGATAGTAAATTAGACATGAGTCCACAATGCAGTCTGACAGCAAAAAAGGTCACCACGATTTTAGGCTGCATATGCAGAGACAGCAAGTAACAGGGAAGAAATGGGAGTTATCTATATCTAGAGATTTTATTTTACGAATAAAAAAAAAAAACCCAAAAACCCAAACAAAACCAAACCAAACTGAAAATCAAATGCAGACATTCTCTTGCAAAGCAGTTAGCACAGCTTAAGAAGCTGAGGGTATGCTATTGATGAACCTGCTCACTTTTGCACCAAAAGCAGCCAGGACTGACTGTGAGAATTACCAAGTCTGCCCTGGAAGGGTGTTAACATCGATGGGACAATTATTTCCAGAGCTGCTGTCATGTGTCGGTGTCCAGCTGCACCCTGGGAGTTGTTTTGGGCTAACACAATAGCTAAGAAAAGCACAACAACATGAATGTTTCCGAGGAGCAGATGCATCAAAGAGGAGGAAGATTTGTTTAGCGTGGCAAAAGGGGACTTTAGTAGAACTTGGGGAAGAAAAATTAAGAGGTAGACCTGAGCTAAAATGTTGGGCAACATTTCTCAAGGTGGAGATCAATCAGCCAGGACGACTCTATCACCCTACTGCCCAAATGCAACCTGACACAGGGGGGATTTAAAGGCTTGGAGATGTGTGAGAAGACATCTTTTTGAGTTGAGGTGGACAATCCAGGCCAACGTATTTTGAATGAGTGCCTCACAACTGGTGTAAGCTCCTCCTTGTAGCATCCTTAGAGGTAAGGTAGCTCTGACATTAAAATCCACAGAAAAAAAGAAGATTCCTGGCAGTATTTAAGAGGCTTACAGCACTATTTCTGCTTCCTGGGTTCCTGAGGACAGCTCGATCAGCTCATGCTCTCTGCTGAGCAGAAAGCAGTAAAGGTCTTTAGAGCACCCAGGCCAAGCTAATAAATTCCTGCAGGAATCAAAGCCTTCGAGCGTGAGCTCTGCTTTGCACTGTCTTCAGCTCCTGGGCTGGGCTCATGGGCTGAGCCTGCTCCTGTCTGCAAATCCACCTTGTGAAGAAGTCAGTGAGGTTCTAAGCAACAAAGCATCCGTGTAAAGAGGGAAGGCAAGACAGAAGAGGGGTGGAGGAAAAAAAAACCAAAACAACCAGAAGAAAAAAAAAAAAAAAAACACCTCAACCCATCAGGAAAGCACTGACACCTCAACATGCCATCCGCAAACAAACCCATCTTGATGTAGTGCGAGATAGCCAACGGAAGCAGTAGTGCTGCTCTTGCTCAATGTCTTATGCCATTCACAATTCACATTTCTGCAGTCAGTGTATTTCAACACTTCTTTAAAATCCAAGCTGGAAGTGTTTAGTATTAAACTGGCATGAGTTTAGAAAAAAAAAAAAAAAAAAG
>JANVCC010000270.1:3280893-3305433 GCA_025345505.1 Todiramphus chloris collaris
TTTCCCCTGAGGTGCATTGCCTTGCTAATTTTGCTGTAGGGAAAAAAAAAGAGCTCTGGACAGCTGGTTAAAAGAAGCTGTTAATTTAAAATAACCTGTTTGTTAATTGCTTTCAACCTTGGTCAGTTGGTTTCTGCACTCTGAACCCTAAAGGTAGCTTGAAATGAATGCATCTAGGGAGCAAGAGTAATTAATGAAGGGAGGCAGTCATGGCTGGAAGACAGAGGTTACAGCAAAGGGAGGAAAGGTCTGAACCAGTGTGTGAATTCCTCAGAACTGGCCCTGATGCTTTTTCCCCTCCACTCCCCTGCTCTTCCCTCCTGCTGCAGCTACATCTGGAGCCCTCTGCCAAAGCAGGGGTGTCCCACCACCCCTCAGGCAAACCACCATCATCCAGGAGGGAAGAACTTTGCTGGCAGGAGCTGCAATAATGGCAGAAGCAGCAACGGGAGCGAGGTCCCTGCATGTGGCCACACGAACCACGCTCCCTCCCCACCTCTGCCCCTCTTCTTGCTGGGAGCCACGGTGGCCACCTCACCCTGGCCAAAATACTGGAGAGAGTCCAGCAGAGGCTACAAGGATGCTGAGGGGCCTGGAGCATCTCCGTGTCCAGGAAAGGCTGAGAGCCCTGGGGCTGTTCAGCTGGAGAAGAGCAGCCTGGGAGGGGAGCTGAGCGATGCTGAGCAAGAAGATGGGGCCAGACTCTCATCAGTGGTGCCCAGGGACAGGACAAGGGGCAACAGGCACCAACTGGAATCCAGGAGGTTCCTTCAGACCAGGAGGATAATTTTCTTTGGTGCAGGGGTGTGGGAGGCTGTGCCAGGCTGCCCAGAGAGGCTGTGGAGTCTCCTTCTCTGGAGAGATTCCCACCCCGGCTGGACCCTGCGCTGCTGGGCCCCTGCTCTGGGTGCCCCTGCTGGATGGAGCAGGGGGGTGGCACCAGAGCATCTCCAGAGGTCCCTTCCAACCCCCACCATTCTGTGAAAAGATGCACAAGGCTCCTGCCATCTTTCAGGCACAGGGGGAAATATCCTCCTGCCCCCCCAAACCCCAACCTGTGCAGAAACACAGCCTCCCCCGGCCCTGCACAGGCAGAAACAAGGATTTTCTGCTTCTGTTTTCTCAGCTTGCCCATCCCCAGTTGCCAGGCTGCCCCGTAACCCCCTTCAGGGAGAGTGGCAGCAGGAAGAGTGAAAAGAAAGAGAAAGAAAAAAAAAAAAAAAACCAACCAAACTAAACACAAAAACACCCTGGAAATTAGTCACTCGCTTTACAAGCTGCCTCAGCCTGGTTTGCTGCACGCTCAAAATAGAACAACAACTGACCTGTGAGTTATTTAAACATGAATGTAACATTTAGAGGCACAAGGCAGGGCACACAGATGCCTGCCTGACCTCTGCGGGTCCTCGGGTGACCCAGGAGCCCATGGCCAGCAGTTCCTCACTGCTCTCCCCATCACCTCCCCGGGCACCGAGAGGGTTTGGTGCTGGGTTGCACTATCAGAGGAGGAAAAAAAAAAATAAATCTCAGCCAGAGGAGCAAGCGAGTCTAACAGGAGCCAAATTCATTTCCATACAACAAACATGGCATCGTCCTCGATAGATTTCTGTTCTGGCAGCAGCCTGGCGTCTTCGCCCGCAACGGTGAAGTGGTTGCACCGTGTTTAGGGGAGCTGGGAGCTGCATCTCTGAAGCACCCCTTCCAACAAGCTCTCGTGTGCTGGGACCTGCTCTGCTTCCAGCTTGCAAGGGATGGTGAGGAAAGCTGCGTTCAGGGGAGAGGTTGGCAACAATCTCTCCCTTTCTCAACTCCATCCTTTGAATGGTTATCAACCAATTCTGGCCATTATGTTCTGACCTTTAACCCTCATTAGACCAGGGGATATACACCCAACATGCCTTGAGTTTGTGATCTGTATCACAGACACCTCTGCCAAAAGCTACATTTGGAAAGGAAATAAAACCAAGGGAAACCTTGATAAAAGCTAGTCTCGAGCTTCTACTGTAACCTAAGTATAAAATCATCCCAGTAGACAGAGACGGGATGCTTAATGTGCTTAAGGAAATCCATGTGCCTTTCCTGCTCACAAAAGGGGATTTAAGCAGAATTTAATTTGGGGCTTAAGTTGCCCAAATGACTCCGTGTACAATAGGGAGCTTTACAGCACGTACGTATCTCATTCTCTTGAGCATTCCCACAAGTTCAGCAGTTACTTGTACATCAGACCACCAAGTCAGACACTATCTTGACAGCAGATTGCACGCTGCTGCCCAACCAGTTCCTATTTAAATGTGTCACTGAAGTCTTACCATATCAAGGCTATGGTTTTAACTATGCCAATGATTCCCAACCACATGCCTAGACACAATCATGTGAAGGATAAAAAGCCAAGCATTCAAAGTACAGGAGAGGTCATGAAGAGCATTTGGTCGCAGGTCTACCCCAGTAGGTCACTACTCTGAACTACGATGTCTTCATGAAATTATAGCTTGCCAGCTGTAGCAACACAACACCGCTGGATATACTACACACATATATTCTGAGGTCAGCATCATAACCAGTTCCTCAGAAGCAGGAATGTAAACTTTATGCCTTCCCCCCATCCTAAACAAAGCATACCTCCAGGTTATCGTTCCTCCAGGGGCAAGTACGTTCCCATTCTCCCATTCTCCCCAAGCTTCTAAATCCAGTAGTGGTTTGGCATAATTTTCATCACCATTATCGATAGCTGTATTGATACAAGAAGTGGCCTGGGCAGGTTGTAACGACTCTGAACTCATGAGTTATTTACGAGCAGCTGCTAATCTGCATCACATGGATACTCTTGGTTAGGTGACACACGTCATCATGTAACCTCCACGTTATCTCATGAAGAGTATAGATTGTCCCCATTTAAAAGGGGCCCGACGCACACATTGCCTACAGTGAAATCCCTGCTGTACCACAACGACAGAGCCTGATCACAAGCCAGCACTTCATGTTTGCCCCTACACCGCTAACACCCAAGAGCACCCTTTGCAAGGCTTCTCCAGTCATTTTTCAGTCACATCATCACCAAATGGGAAAACTGGGCCAGGTGCAGGGGAGGTGTATTTTTCCAATGCTGAAAATATTTTCCTAGAGAAAAATATTTCTGGAAAACTTGCACATAATCCTAAGAGGAGCTTCCTACATCTTCAAATCCACATTGTGAGAGAGTAACCACCTCACCCAGCACTTTTGCTTAGCTTCCAGGCTGAAGGGAGTGAACGTGGACTTCCATTTTAGCAGGGAGGTAAGCACCAGCCATTGCTCTGGATTTCCATGACAACTGCAAACTCCCAACACATCTCCAGACTTGGTTGCTGGTGTTTCTGTCTCTTGAGCCAAGGCCAAGCTAACTCCAGCAGAGAAATAATCGTGCAAAGGCACGTGGTCTGTTAAAAATACGAGTCAGAGGGTTGTAGGGCGATGTCACATCGGCTGCCCCCCACGATAACGATCAGAAGTTAGCACCAGCCTCCAAATCACAAACGCCTTGGCTTCCAGCCCATTTTAATGAACCCGCTCCTACAATTAAACCCTCGCTGTAATTGGCACTGGAAGAGCGTTGGCTGCGGCCACCTCCCCTGCAAAGCGTGTTTGTGATGCCCGTCCCTGCAGTGATGCATCGTGCCTGCCTGTCTCCTATTAATAAATAAATAAAAATGGTCTGACCAGCGACTGGCGGGCGGGCTGGTCAGCAGTGATTCATTCCCTGGCAGCCACGATGAGCAGCGTGGGCTAAATTCAGCCTCGGTGGAGGTGGGTATTTCTCCTTTTCCTTCCGCAGCATCGCGTCGACGTTACGCCAGGTATGAAGCATGGCCTCGGATACTTAACTATCACAACCACCTTTTACTTCTGGATTTTTACGGCTTTTTACAAGCGTCAGGCTCCACTTTGGGGAGCAGCTTGTTAGTGCGGCTGGAATTGCTCCGTGCTCCGGAGGAAGAGAGTGGGGAGCGAGCAGGGAAGGGGAAGACACAGAGAGAGCGATGCGTCTTGTGTACTTAAATAGCTGTATTGTCAGAGAGAAAAAAAAATAAAACCAACCAGAGGCAGCAGCAAAAAAAACCCCCACACCAGTGTCTAGGAGCTGGGGAGAGGAATTTACACACTTTACATTTTCTAATTTCCCTCTGGATAAGAAACATATAGTTTATCTAGCCTTTTAGGCTGTGGAAAAGCAGGGCTATGAGTTTTTGGAGGCACTACCATGCATGTGCCTGCATTACAAAACCTGTCTTTTTTTCTTCCACGAGCACCAATGGCAGCTAAAAAAAAAAAAAAAAAAAAATGAAGCTGGCATTGAGTATTGTAGCACACAGGGTGCTAAATGTTTGGGAATTTGATGAATTTCTCAAATAGATTTGAAGTTAGAATGAGGCAAGTGAAAATAACATTCCCCTCCCCCCTGCCACTAGATAGAGAGCAGAAGGGAGGAAGGAGGGGGAGCAATCTTAGAGGTCTCTCCTCCCCTTTTGTTGTCCCCCTCCCCTTTCCTGATATTGATATTTCTCTGCTTTTTGATCTCTGCACTTCTTTGTTTTGGCTTCGCAGGTATCAAGGGAAAATGGCTATAGCAGTGAGTTCTGTAGCTTTTCCTGCTCTGCAGCCCCTCTGGCTTAGCCAGCTGGATCACACTGAATTAGTCAAGTACTTCATTATCTCCCTTCTCTGCACATTTTGCTCCAGGTAATAAAATGCCCAAACAAGAGAGCCAATGCCTTCTGCTGCACTGTCTGTGAAGTTTCGCTCTTTCGGCCAATTCCGCGTATCAGCATCGTGCTCTGGGAGGGCATCACTTCTCATCCCTCGCCCGCAGTGCTTCCCAATCTCCATTTAGTCACAGCAGTTTGCTAACCATGTAGCTGTTGATAACACAGCCCAGTTTGGGAGCCCCCCTCAGCCCTCGGGAGGTCTGGGATTTCTCTTTGCAGCCCTGGGTCTACAGGAGGAGAGGCGGCTAGATGGGAGAGCCAGACCAATTACGGCGTGGGGATGGATGGATGGATGGATGGAGTGCTGCGTGAGAATTGCTCTTATTAGCAGGCAGTGGGCTAGGAGGTTTGGAGCAGGGCATTTTCTGCAGTGGTGAGCTGCTAGCCAGATATCTAGGTCAGGTAGAGAAAGCCATAGACCGAAATCCAAGCAATTGCTTCGCTCACCTTTCCTGTGCGAGGCATTGTGCTGTGTGCCCGGGGTGTTATTAGAGGTGCTTGTTTTATTTCCTCCCCTTAACTCAGTCCAACGTAACGTCAGCTTCTCGTTTTCATTTGTATTCTTCAGAATGAACGCTTAATAGCTACTTTTTAATGTGTTTCTTTTAAATACATTTGTCTCCTCCCCCTGCTCCATGGGATTCTCTCCCTCCCCCCCCCCGCCCAAGATGACCTTTAGTTAAAGCCATAAACTAGCTTGAGGCAATCTCTGGCAGCTCTGTCATGTGATGGGCAAAATGGGCCATATTTAAATCACATGGAAGAGAAGAGGAAGAAAGAATCTAGTTCACCTCTTCAGTATTTAACCTTATTCAGAATGGCCACTGCTGAAAATTCTGTGTTATCTATTTGGGGGTAGGCATGTGAAAAATACACGCTGGGAAAACAGCCCAACTTACACTGAAACCTGAGTTGCAAGAAATCCATTTTCCCTGTGCGAACAGAAACAAAAATATCTGGAAAATAAGAGTAGATACTTGTTCCTTTCAGCAGCCACCTTTCCCCCCATCCTTGTTCCATCGCGTTCTCCAAATTTCTTGCCTGGGACATTGGGAGGGAGGAAATATCTGAGCCAAATTCCATGCTAAGGCACACAGCACTGAAGAAATTCCGATTCAGAACACTGTGAAAGTGGGGAGGGGGGGAATAGACCTATATATACATATTATAAATTTGATTCACAGCCTGCTGAAGTAAACAGCTGACTCCTATTGATTTCAGTGATCTGTGGATCAGTCCTCAGTGACAAAGAGAAGGATCTCACAACGACAAAGGTTCCGACTGCAGCATTTAGATAAAAATATTAACTGCAAAATACTGCTAAATTAATCCAACTTCTTTTGATTATTGATGTCCTACTGTTTTCTGCCTGAAACAACATACACCATGCATCAGTCATTTATAAATTATTCATTCACAGTTATTTTGGCAGCAGCTTCTTTCCATTTATCAGCTGATAAACGTACAGGAGATAAGAAGGGTAATTTTATAGCCCCTTGACATTTACCTTTGACATGATTTCCATATTTAATAAGGTAAAACACGAGTGGCATTTTGGGGATTCCACAGTCCATAGTATAAAGCTTCACAATAACTTCCCTGCCCACATCACACAAGGTGGGTGAGCCGAGTACGTACAAGCCTCGTGTGCACGCAAGTCCCCCTGAACTCACTTCTGAAGTCCGATTTCGTCATCCCTGAAACGTGCCCATCGTGCCACCAAACTGCAGAACCTTTCACAGCTGCAGTGGGAAAGATTATGGTTGACTTCAGAGGCTTGGATCACGTCCAAAGAGCCACAGCTCTGGGGACTGCTGAAACCCTGAGACATAGCCAGGTCAAGAATTTACTGTTGCCTGGCCTCGTTTCTAGAGATCTCATCCATATTCCCCTCCCCGCACAGCTCTTGGACGATTCAGAGCTTTACCCACTACGACCACAATAGCAATTGCATAAACTCGGTAAAATTACAGCTTATGCACCCTGGGGTTAAAGGTGGGGGGAAAAAAAAAATTAAAAAAAAAATAAAAATCAAGTAACAGGTATTCAGAAACCACATCTGTGTCCCTGCACATATTTATCTGTACCCTTGTCAGGTCTGCGGTACCGCAGCACACAACGCGCGGCTGCCGCACGCTGCCAGAAGCATAAGGCATTCCCAGCCAGCAAAGAGCAAGTGGAATGCCTTCCATCCTAGCAAAGAATGACAGAGCCTTTGAACAGTGTCTGTCCTATTTTTTTTTCCCCCTCTAGCCTATGGGACAATTAAAGACAGACTTCATTTTAAAAAAAAGAAAACAAAACCCAACAAAACCAACGACCACCCCACACACTATTTTAAAACAGCAGAGCAGGAATAAATTATAACAGTACCATTATTCCCAAGATCTACAGACTACCAAAATCCTCCACACCTGATAAAGTACCAGGAGACCACTGCGAAATTTGTATGCCGTTTCTACAAGTCCTATAAGTATTGCACATTATGCATCTAGAAGTAATTACAGCACAGCCAATTAACTGTTGACTTGCTCTTGCCCTGTAATTCTAGACAGTATTCTTTGTGGAGTTGTACTTTCAGGAGTAATATTTTGTACAAAAAGACATTAGCCACTGGTTCATACCTGCATGTACTTCAATAAATCCTGCTACCGCTCATTTGGAAGACACTAAGCACTGTATAATATCTATAAGGACACAAGTCCTCCGTGCTGACAAGTCTATCACTACATTAAGATGTCTTTTTCCTAACTCTTTCTGCTACCCCTCCAGGAAGAGGACAGAAAAAACCAAAACACCTCATTTTTTCCCCCCAGTTTTCCAGGATAGGGAAGCTCAAATTGCAAGATTAAGTCATCTGGGACAGATTGCAGAAATAAAAAACAAAAGTTTGGCTTCTGGGATCACAGCAGAGCCCACCCACTCTACCTGTGCTCATTTTAAGCATTGTCAAGGAGAAGAACACAGCTCGATCAGCACCAGCAGCAGAGAGTGGCATCGAGGGGTAGCTATGGGGTGGTCACATGCACCCCAACCTATTCCCCCCCCATCAGCTGGTTTTCTCCACCCTGTCCTCGAAAAGCCAAGCAAAACAGTCTCATGTTACTTGATGGATGTTAGAGTATTTCAGGTCAACTAGAAGCCGAGTTATAGTATCTTTTTTTTTTTTTTTTAAGTGCCAACAGATTAATGTATTCAGTGCTTTGGAAACAGTTCAACAAAACCAGCCCACTCCCAGCACTGCAGACACTTTTCACACACACGGAGGAAACTGGGGAGTAAAGGTGGCGAGATATACTTTCTGTCATCAAGCTATTACAATTAATTCAGGTCTCACTATGATTATTTATTCTGAAGAAAAACTAACAAGGCAAAACTCGAGAGGTTTGGGTTAAGTAGTAAGGGGTACCCAAACTCTGATTCTCACCCGCAGCTTTATGCCTAGGGAGGGGGTTTTATTTTTATCATGGGTTTTGTGCTGGTGAAAGCTGCTGGACTTAAAACTCCAGAGGCAAAGGTCTCCTGTTTCCCCTAGGAGAAGGGAAGTACAGGCAGAGCCGGACACCTTTTCTGCAGCCGGGCAGT
Organism: Todiramphus chloris collaris; assembly: GCA_025345505.1. Taxonomy (NCBI): domain Eukaryota; kingdom Metazoa; phylum Chordata; class Aves; order Coraciiformes; family Alcedinidae; genus Todiramphus; species Todiramphus chloris. Next base: position 3,289,221 of record JANVCC010000270.1, read on the forward strand.
GAGGAACTCAGGTCTGTACATACAGATTCCTTTGCTGGACTGGAAGCAGTAACCGAGGGCTGGAAGATGCCACCTGGGTCATTGAGCCCAGGGATGGAAAGATGAGAAGGATCCCCTGTAAGCTTAGAAGGATCCCCTGTAAGCATCACGATTTCCCATGGACACCACACGCTCTAAGACACCTGGCGACGCCTCTCCTCCCCACATCCCATAATAAACTTGGGCAATCAGCTACAAAAGACTGGGTGCCTCAAAACAAAACTACCTTTTGCTAAAATCCTTTTCAGGACTGCTACTCCAGGCAGGACTTTGCCCACAGAGAGGAGGTTTTTGCTCTTAGCACACCGTGGCTGCTCCTTTGGATATGGTTCGTGCTTCCATATTTGTTGGTTTCTTAAGTAAGACTTAAGTTTTATTCCAATTATATGGCAAGCCCCAGGGCTCAATTCAGATAAGCATACTTCTGTTCTGGTGCCAAAAAAAACATCCTTTTTTTTTTTTCTTCCTCCCCCCCCTTCTTCCAGCCATCATAAACCAGTCACCCTAGAAAAACCAGCTCTTTGTTCTTGGGGAAACAACTATTGTCAGAATATTTTACATGTAAATGAAACATGGGAGCTCATCTTCCTCTTTTATTTGTCATTGCAAGCTTTCCCCATTTACCATTCTGCTCTGATTTTCCCATTTAGCAGTGTAGGGAATCTGCAATAGTGCATATTGTAATATGCAAATTGTATATAGCATTTTGGTGTCAGACACGCTGAAATTAAATCAAATGGAAGGGAAAAAAAAAGGAAAGAGAGTGTAATAAAGGTACCTTTATGGCCTCAAGCTGTAGATAAATTGTGGTCTGTGGTAGTTAAACAACAGCTGTTCAGATTTAAAACAAAATTATGATAAGGATCCCCAGAAGATAACACCTCTTGAGGTAACAGCATTTACCTAAATGCATCTGTTAGCAGCAAACACCGTGACTTAAGACTGTTTATGTGATAGTTTATTCCCATTTGTTTTCCTTCCCCCCCCCAGCTCACGGTCATTAGTGAAAATGAACCTTTTCATGGGGGGGTCACCACATCACCTCTCCATCCCAGTCAGACAGACAGACAGACAGCCTCTCCCAGCTGCCCACAGGTGGAAACAGACTGCCAGCCCTCCTCACTGGCAAGTGCAAGGATTAAAGAACAGCAAGAAAGCAAATTGCTACAGTTAAAGAAAGAAAACAGCAGGACTAACACGTTTTAGTAGGGGCGCGTACGCCGAGACTCGGCAATCTTTGTACTCTTTGTGAACAGCAGTTCTTTAAGAGCTTTACACCCAATAAAATTTAAACTTTTATATATGTATTTTTTTCTTTTTTTTCCCTTTTTTTTTTTTTCCTTTTCCCCTTTGTCGTTTATTGCACCGGGGGGGTTTTATTGCAGAGGTGTAAGCAAGCCACCCATATGGAATGTCAGAAAGCGGCAACCCGAGCATCTCAGAACTGCCCAAACCAAGCCTTGGGTTGGCTGCTTAAAGAAGGGATTTTTTTTTTCCCCCCCCTCTGGTTTGTTTTGTTGCTTCTGCCCCTTCCTGCTCTCCGATGGCTATATTGCATTGGTTATCATTTTAATTTAAATAAATAAATGACCCCGACAAGGAGGAAACAGCATTAGGATTTTAGCTTCGGTCCCCTGCTGGGAAAATACCTGCTGGGGAGTACGGGGAGGGTCAAGTGCCCAACTTTCCCCCTTCTCCCACCCTGAATCCCCCCGTTGCTCTTTCTCAGAAGGATGCAGGCTGCAGCACGGGGGGTGTTGGCCATGACAACCTTCTCCAAACTCTCCACCCCGGCCCCTGCCCCCGGGAACACCTACACACCCCTCCATCTCCTCGGCAAGCACGAGTATAGCCACAGCGATTCATCACTGGGAGAAACATTAATATTTTACCTTAGTTACCAAGTGCACCCGTTCAAACTTTTATCTAAAACATTCTTTATCATCTTTTCATTAAGTTCTCAAGAGCTAATGGTTTCTGAGTTCCCGGGGTAAGGATGATGTTCTGAATAATGAAAGCTCATTATTTCTCCACAGAATGCTTGTTAATTCAAATGATGATATTAAAACTATAGTAGCCTTTAGCGCTGGGGTGATTTCTAGCATACTTTATCATGTATCAATATATACTCTGTTTGTCAAAACTGCCCAGGGCTGGGGCTGACATTCTCTCTGGAGGAGTCTAGTGCTTCAAGAGGCACTGAATACACCAAGGTGACAACTTGCAGAGTTTGCGCCTCTAGGAAATGGAAAGATGAAACTTGAAGTGCCATTGTCCCCCTTGATTTCCTTATTAGTATTCATAAAGAGACAGTATCCTCTTTTTTCTAGTCCTCACAGGCCTTCCTTTTGAATGAAATAAAAGGCACACGCACGCATGAGGACGAAAAAAAAAAAAATACACGCTGAAGTTTTACATATAAAACATACCCCTTTGTTGCAATTTCAGTAATCCAAAAATGTGTTTGCTGTTACAGGTAGGGATGCCTATTGCTTAGCCACAATAAATTCTTACAAAACAAAACAAACAACAAAAAAAAAGCCACCCTACATGTTTAAAGGTAACGCAAAGACATTTTTTGTGCTGTATTATTTTTTTACAGCTTCTTTTCTACATCTCCCTTTTTCCGCCCCCCCCACCCCTCTCCATATAGCCAGGACATATTCCCCAGCAGCTTAGCTAGGAGCTCCTGGACATCACTGCCCTCCTTTCAGCTTTGATCACCAGAGCACTGCAAATCTCACTCTCCTCGGCTCTCACCATCCTTCCCCCTTCAAAATTAAAAAAAAAAATCAAATTAAAATTAAAAATTTTACAATATCACAAAAAATCTCCATCCATATGGAATTCCTTGGTGAATGCTAAAAATAGATCCGCAGTGAAAAGGCCAATTGAAGTAGCCAAGTGTTTCTTCAAATAACATTTCCTGCACAAGGGCTCCTGCTCCCACCTCCCCCATCAATACCACGTCCTTATCTGACTGCAAACGATATCATCACCAGGGATATCACCAGGGAGTGGGAGAGAAGATGCCCTGAGACCTCAGGCTGGACGCAGACTGCCCTGATCCTTCACCATCAGCAGCAGTTATTTCCTTCAATGCTTGACAACAAAAAAAAAAAATCTGGGGGTTTATAACTGAGCAAGCCCCTTCTGCATCCACCCCAATCCCTCAGCCCTTCTTCCAGCCTCCAAGCTCCCAGTTCTGAGCATCACACCAGCCCCAGCAGGTGCTGGGACCAGCCAGGTCAGCACTCACGTGTGCTACACCACACAGAACCCCACGTAATGATCTCTCTCCTGAAAGACTTGCTGGACTTTTGCCTACAGGCAAAAATAAGAAGAATATGGTAAACTTTTGTCCAGCTTCCCCTACCAGCCTATCCTTAGAGTAACAATTAAATACTGAGGTGTTTTAAAACACCTGATTTTCTTCAGTGTTGCACATGCTGAGAGTGAACTGCAAGTTCATTTATGTTGTAGTTTGATGTTTATGTCTCTCTTTATGGCAGAGTTTAAACAATGTTTGTTGAGGTGCCATTGTGTGAGACAACCCCCTGCAGTGCTGGGGCAGCTCGGGAGTGCTCAGCACAGCAGAGACAGGGACCTGGTGGAGCGGGGCCAGAGGAGCCCCAGCGATGCTGGGAGGGCTGGAACCCCTCTGCTGGGAGCCAGGCTGGGAGAGCTGGGGGGGTTCAGCCTGCAGAGGAGAAGGCTCCCCAAGGGGAGACCTTCTGGGGGCCTTCCAGGGCTTCAAGGGGCCTGGCAGAAAGATGGGGACAGACTTTGGAGCAGGAACAGGACAAGGGGTGATGGTTTAAACTAAAAGAGGGAGATTCAGACTGGAGAGAAGGGAGAGATTGTTGGTGCTGAGGGTGGGGAGAGCCTGTGCCAGGCTGCCCAGAGAGGTGGTGGCTGCCCCATCCCTGGCACCATTGCAGGGGAGGTTGCCCGGGGCTCTGAGCACCCTGCTCTAGCTGCAGATGGCCCTGCTCCCTGCAGGGGGGTGGCACTGGGTGGCTTTTAAAAAGTCCCAGCCCAAACCATTCTCTGATTCCATCTGAAAATTCTGGGATCCAGAAAAAAATCGATTTACCTACATCCAACATGAAGCCTGGCTTATTGCAGCACCAACACTGAGGTGTTTTCAAACACAGGTCTTGGACCACAACGTTGTCCCATCCCACATCCCATGAGAGCACTTGTGGCTGAAACCAGGAGCTCAGCCTGGAGATGAACTGCAAAGTGTTGTGAAATGTGCTTGTCTGGAGGAAATTAATGGCAATAAAAAAAAAAATAATTGTTTCGTGCATTCTGATGGTTTAAAAGAACCTATCAACACAGGGCAAGGCTTGTGTCATAATTTCAACGTGGACACCAACAGGTTTTCAGGGGCAAGAAAAAGCTTGGTTCTTTCATTGATTTCCCCCTACTTTATGTCATCCTTACCAGGCAAAGTCCAATTGACTGGTAGAAATATGTCTCAGGGGAGTGGAGGCAGCGAAAGGGAATAAACCCACATATGCCTCTCAAGCTGTTCCTATAGTACTTCCTGGTTTTATATGGAGCTGCACAAAAGCGGCGAAACAAGCTGGCTAAACTATTAATTAGTTCTGTGGTAAAAGGATGTCAACCTGCAGACAGGTATTTGTGTAATTGTAGGTGCACGAGCAGGGTGCTCCCTACTTCACACCTACGTTAGACGGTCGCTGCTGTCAGACAGTCCAGTTTTAAGCAAACTTCAATGAAACGGCCACTTTCTCCACAGGGCTGGGAAATACACGGCTCTTCTTTTCCACACGGATCGATTCCATTTCCTGAGAATTTTAGAATTAGACATTTTGACACGCTCAAGTTTTCCAGCCAGGAGATAGCGAATTTAAAGTGGCACGCAGCATTCCAGCTCTTGTCCCAAAGCTGGACTGCTTCCAGCAGCTCCAAAAACACCTCCATTTCTTTCCTTTTAGCACAAAAAAAACTCCACCTTAATCACTGAAAGTTTTCATGCTTTAATTATCCTAAAAACCCTATTTGTTTTGTTTTTTACGGCACAAGTGCAGCTGACAGAGTGAAACACTGACAACTCTCCACTGGCAAATCAAATCTCAGGTGGTTCCTGCCAGCCCTTCAGTTTCGGGGTTGAGTCTCTACCCATTAATTCCTCTTGGCAAACCTGGTGTGCTGGTGATACCATAGAAGGGAGGGAAAAGAGGACATGGAGAAAATAGTGTGGTGAAGAAACTTTCCCATCAGTTGTGTGGCCAACAATCTTACTAAACCAAACCTGTGATCTAGACTGGCTTTACTTGACTACACTGAAGTCATGAGCTTTCAAAACACTCTTTTCTTGTTGTTCTTTTGAGGAAGATTAGCTAAGTGAAAAATATTTGCAAGCAAAGGTTTGGCAAGATCAAGTCCCTAAGGAGTTCAGGGCTCGGTTCTAAGGGTGACTTTGTACAGAAGCTTAATTTGCAGGACAGAATCCTGCAAAAACTTGCATGGGTTTCCTTCGTGGACTGGCGTGCACAGAACCATCACAAAAGGAAATGTCTGCAGAAATAAAAAGCCCAGAGAAGCCATTCTCATCCTCCTCTCGCAGCGAGGAGGTAAATTTACCTGACTTGACTTGTTTCTGTCCTAACCATCTTAAAAGCCCTGCTTGCAGTGGCTACTACAGCACTTCCTAGGCCAGTTATTTAAAATAATCATGAGTCACTCAAAGAAAACATTTAAGGAAAACAAGAGTGGAAACCAGAATTATTATGTTATTATTATTATTATTTTAGCAGTAACTTTAAGCTTTGCTTCATCACCAGAATTAGAACCATATTTTGTGCAATCCCAGACTGCCACATTGAGAAGATTCTAAGACTGTGCACTTCATGGGGGGAAAAAAAAAAAACATTAAATGCCACAGGACACAATAATATTCAGGACAGTTAGCAATACCACCCTGTGAAATCTCCTGGAGAAGCAGGGGAATTAGAAGTCCCAAATGTTACGACGTAAACGGATAAAAAAAAAATAAATAGAGAAATGAGAAATCTTCCTTTAGGAAACCACACTTGGCCAACATCTCCATAAGCACCACTTGAAATGGTGCTTAGTGCCTGGCCAATAACTCCGCAACCACACACGGGAGGTTTATTTTCAAGAAAAATGTTTCTGCAGATGGCCGAGGCGGCACGTGAAGCCTCCGAGCTCCCCCTCTGCACCCTTCCCACAGCTCAAGAGCACCAACAGTCAGATACATCACGGCCCCTTTCATGCCAGACCTCGGCTCCCCAGCACGCTGGACCAGTGAAACTGGTTCTACACACCCTGGGAAAAAATGACAGCTTCTCCTTGCAAGCTGCAGTGATCGTAAAAGGTGGAAGAGGTTCCCATGCGTGCCCAAACCTGCCTCTTTCAAAACTCCTGCACGCCCAGCACGGCAGGGGAGAAGCTTCAAGGAGCTCTCCTGCAGGGGAGAAGCTTCAAGGAGCTCTCCTGCCCGCTCTCCAGCTCAGACTGGTGTGCAGCCCCACCAGGTCATGGGTGGGGATGTTGCCACCTCTCTCCCCAGCTCAGCTGGCTCCTTATGCTGCTGCTTCTTCCTCCAGCCCCCCTCACCCTCCTTCTTTTGAAGCACTGGCCTTGCTCTGCAAAGCGTCCAAATGGTGGCAAGGGGCCAGCCTCGCATCGCCTGGAGGTGAAAAGAGCCAACTGTTTTTTCCTGGAACATGCTCCAAATTTCACACCCTTTCCCCCCTCCCCCCAAATGTGGTAAACAAGGAGCGACCGCCTGCACAAGAGGGTATTTTCACACACTCAGCAAGGCACAGTGCACTGCTCCATGTGTCCTCCCCAAATCCGAGCTCTCCTCACCTTTGAGAGCCCAATGACACCAAAACCCCCAAGTCTTAAAGTACTGAAACCCCCTTTCCAGCACATTCTGCCCTACAGGAAGTCCACCAAAGTTCTAGAAACTCCTTTTGAGGCTCTGCACACCACGGCAGCTGCAGTTACCCAAGCACAGAGGCAAGAGGGCTACAACCTCTCCATCAGCAGTGCTGAACCCTGGGGCACAGTGATGAAGCCCAACACACAGGTCAGCTGCCTCCATTTCCACCTCACATCTGAGTCCGGACAACAGAAAAAAAAAAAAGAAGAAAAAAAAAAAGTATCAGTGCCACTGTGCTTTCAGAGGATCCAAAACTCTTAAGTTCTGCCCCTAAACTCTGCCAGATTTCACACCTGACCTCCTCTGTCCACAGTGTGGAAGCCCACCCAGGTCCTTTGCAAGCTAAAAGGATGCTTTGGACTGGGCAGCACAGAAGAAAGGGGTTCATACAGGTGATGAGGATAACTAGACAAAGATACAACATCACCAAAAAAAAAAAAAAAAACCCAAACCACAACACCCCAACAATAGGAAACCACCTCAAGCTGAACAAACAAGCCTCATGGTTGAGTTAACCTTTCCAGAAGTACTGGTCTCAAGTCGGAACTTTGCTTGAAAGAGTTCCTTATAAAACAAAATAAAGACAAACAAAAGGGTATGAGACAGAAAGAAGCAAAACCTTGAAAGCCACAAGGTTTGGGGCCTTAGGCTATTCCTCAATATCCCTCAAACGTTCCGGGCATTTTGCCAGCACAAGAACCTACATTCTGGTGCATCTTCCTTTAACTTTGATCACCTCCTACCCCACACTTTTACAGTCCTCTGGCTGCTATAGGGATTCATTTAAACATCTGTGGAAACCTTCTCCTTAATGTTTGATAGCCATGCTTACCATGAGATTTTTCTCTCCAATTACCAATATTAACATGGGGGGGGGGGGGGGGGGGGGGATAAAATCCTTTTTTACACTTGAATTTGTTTTGAAGTCTTCTAAACACAGAATGAACAAGAGTGGAAATAGCAGCCCCTTGAAAGGGTGGCCAGGGTGTTTTGAGGATTTTAAATCCAAAATGGAAAACTGAAAATTCCACAGGAAAAATAATGTACTTGATTTTCCCCCTCCCCTGCAATGCACAGCACATGAGCCTCTCTAATCCACTGATGTTTCACATCAGCCAGGCTGGGCTGCTAAGGGATTTGCATAGGTGTGGCCAAGGGATGCAGGGATAAGGAGGCTATCTAAAGCTAATCAATAGCAGAGGGTAAAACAGCAGGGAGTGAGAAGGCACCCAAAGCAACAGTTCCCTTCTCAACCCTCTCCACGCATGGGGAAAGGACCAGCCAATTGTCCTTCAAGACTCACTGACAGGACCAGCACCAACCCCTGTGTCTTACCAAGAAGAAGAGAACCATAGAATCATATAGGCTGGAAAAGAACTTCAAGATCATCAAAAGTCCCTTCCCATCCAAACCAGTCTCTGCATCTATGACTGGTTAAGAAAAAACAAAACAAAAAACCCCACAACCCCATCCCAAGACACAACTAGCCTTTTCCTCCCAGGAGCTCCACCAGCCTGGAAGGGACCACAACTCCCACTGCCCTTGCCTGCTGCCTGCTTTCTACCACTGCTCACGTAATGGCCCTGCCAGAGGTGCCAGCTTGCAGACAACAGCTCCTCAGAATTCACGTGAATATGTGCACAGTCTGATGAGCCAAGTTTCTCTGGAGCTGTCGGGGCCTGATTTTTTGGGACGGTTACAGAAGCACACGCTCAAGGAGCACCTACGCAGCACGCGAACTGGCCAATCCTCCTCTCTTCCCTCTGCCTGCTGCTCAGGATCAGGCCCAGCTGTGACCAGAAGAGCATGTGGCTTCTACAAAGCTTGGCTTGCATTCCACGCTGTTTTAAGCTTCACATGGAATTGGGGAGGAAAAATAAAAATAAAATAAAATAAAGCAGCAAATGTATTTGCAAGAAGTGCTGTGGAGTGACCAAGCCATATGTAGCATCATCAGTCCTGTTTATGTGCAAATTCTCCCCTTTAAAGCGTAATTATCCAGTTACAGTAGAATCATAGAATGGTAGGGGTTGGAAGGGACCTCTGGAGATCATCAACCCCCCTGTCAGAGCAGGATCACCCTGGGCAGGCCACACAGGAACAGATCCAGGTGGGTCTGGAAAGTCTCTACAGAAGGAGACTCAATCTCTAATTCTTTATATTAAAGATGTAATGTATAAAAACATACCCATTAATATCACTGCTCTTAATTTTCACCATGTTTCCTGCCTCCTCTACATCACTCTGCAGTCCAACCTGCATCAGCTGGGATTATCTCCACAATCCCGCTTTTTTCCCCGTGTTCTCCATACCTAGCCCCATTGTTTGTGCGCTGCCACCATTCCCAAGTCCCACTGCTGAGGTCTAATTGTTCCTTAGACAAGGGCTGAGCAAATTCCGGTGTAATACGTAGCCCAGACTAGATGAAACAGTCCTATACCCCCCTGTTTTTCACATGCTCTGATGCAGTTTGGATCACAGCCCGATTCAGAGGTAGAGAGAAGCTGATCCAATACAACTGACTGGAAAAATAGCAAGCATATGGTGTATATCGAGTGATTAATTTTCAACATTAATTTTTAAACATTAATTTCAGCTGCTTTGGAAGAAGGAAGAAAGCAACTGCCAAGTTTAGTTAATTTTTGTTTTTAATAACTACATTTTTTTCTTAAATCACTTCTCCTGTAGTAAGGAAACCACTTTGTAATCTCAATTAAAATAATGTATTCTCATATTAAATTTGGTTAGAAACTACACAAGCCGTAAAGCCCCCAAGTAAAAGATTTAAAGTGAAGTGGAACCAATACCTAAACAATACAATGACAGCAATACAGAAGTTGCAGAGATAAAGTCAAAATTCTTAGTACGAATCTAAACAGCGGTTGTAGTTTCTAAGCCCCAGACATAATTCCTCACAGCAAGAAGGGGAAAAGGCAAGTTGAAAAATAGCAAAACGAGCCTTGTCAAATGCAAAATAAAACCTTCCCCTAGCTGCTGTTTCTATATGCTGGGAGCATAAAAATAATATATGAACCGGGCATGTGACAGCCAAAGATGGCCTCGGTGATTGTTAGAGCTAAGAAAACATTTCCTTCTGCGTCTGGTTCAGAAGTGCTGCTGAGTTTACAACGTGTTTCGGTGCAACCTTAGCCAAAGCAAAACGGTGTTTTCTTAAAGAAGCCAATTAATTTGGTTCTCAAGCCAGCCCGTTACATGAAGCTGATTCAATTGTGCTTTTCTCCAGCCAGTCCTCCACAGTACAATTACATTAAAAAAAAAAAGAAACACCAGTCTAATTTTTTTTTTTTTTTTTTTTTAAAGCTTCTTTAACACCAGGACAAATTAGACTTTTGTAACTCCACTGTAAACCCAGTGGGAGCCCAGAAATTCCAGTGGAATAGTTTTACTTGGGATCTACGTGCCACAAAGAGACCTATTAAATAGGATGGGAGATCTCAGAGTACGATGCAGTGTCGTGCAACTAGGTTCCCTATGGATGCCTTTTTTTTTCCCCTTCAAAAAATTCTGAAGTATTTAGGTTCAACAATATTTTTCTTTACCTCCCTTACACCACTTGATCCCCATTTTCCAGTGTTCTTGGCTTCAGTGTTCCCACCCCAGTTTCATACTTCTTTCTCCCAACCCTACCATGTTTCTTCACTCACAACCCTTCCTTATTCCTGATGATGTTTTTAATGCTTTGCTTTACCAGTCGGGCCATACCCAAGTCCTGCTTTCAAGATACTATCAGACATGACAAAAGGGCATCAGAAAATTAAAACCTTACTGGGAGGAGATAGGCAAATGAGCTAAATGCCTGGTATCTATGAGATCTTCAGCTCACTGATCTTAACAAATTGCATTCACTTTCTTGTTCACCACTATGCTATTGTCCATCAACCTCCATTTCAATACTTTCACGTGACTACCTCTTCATTCATTTGATAATTACAGCTAATAACCAACTGCTTCGGGACTACAAATAGCATCGCTTATCTCAAGGAATCACGGTGTTTGTGAAATCACACAAAACCCTACAACTCTGATGACTTGCTGAGGTGCCGCAGCAGCTTGAAGAATGCCTCAGCCAGCAGGCATCATCATAAAAACACAGGCAGATCCCACCCTGGCCTCACAGAAAAAGTCCAAGCTTTATTACTACAACTCATGACTTCAGTTTTACACCTTCTCCAAAGAAGTGAACCTTGTTGCACGCAGTAAATTTACTGTCCTTTAAATACACATCTCCAAATTAATTGTGTGTTGTTAAATGCCACTCAAGCTCTGCTGACATTCTTTATCCACTCAGGCTATGGCTTTCTGAGGTGTATCAAGTTAACAGAATAATTTGATTGACTTCCTGCCTATTAATTCAGAGGGTTGAGTATTATCCACATAACTTGAACAGATGAAAACATCTACTTTATTATAAACATCACTCCCATTGCACTGACATGACAACCTGCCTCCACCGTATAACCTTTTAATTTAGCTTTCTGTTGCCACTCAAAGACACTTCCAGGGATGCTGCACTATTTCGAGTTCACAGAAAACTCAGGATATGTAAAGCAGAGTTGGGGAGCTTCTGCTTTTTCAATCTGAAGCTCAGTAAGTGCAGGTTAATGCTTTAGTTCAACTATTTTAAGGGTTTCAAAACTTCCCCTTTGTTATTTTATGTTCCTTCCTTGCAAAGCAGTAAAAAGCTCATTAGAGGGCCCTTGTATTGAATGTTTTGAGAGTGCTCTTTATACGAAACTAAACAAGAAAACTGGACCTTGGCTTATAAAGGCAAAGATGCCCACACCTATATATTATTCATGTTTTGCTAAGACATAAATAGCAGGCTTCCAGCCCTTCCTGCTGGAAGGCAGCTCCCATTGCCCAGCTGTCCCAGGTTCCCGAGCACTTACAAAGTGTTCAAACACAAACAAACCTAAACCATCTTTCATGGAGCACATCAGGTTCTTTGGTGCAGGGTTTGAAGGAAGAAGGGGGGTGTTAGTTATTGGAAGAAAAAATAAAAAGAGCAGGTGATCGCAAGGCTTAGTTGAGCACAGGCCATGACTCCTGACACAAAGACCTCTAGGCTTGGAGAGGAGCAATTTTCAAAGCTCCCAAGTCATCTCAAAAAACAATTTTCAGAAGGGAGGTGGACATGATAAGATTAATCTATTTAGGCATTACACCCTCTAAAATGTTAGGTTATTAATTAGCCTTTAAAACCTGGTATTTATCTTAAATATCTAGATATTTAAATAGTCTTAAATACTTGGTCCTTTAGCATTTAAGCCAAAGTTGAGAGTTACTTGGGGATGAAGCCATTGTGGCATTTAGAGAATTCTGTGCTTCTCAGCACACTTTCAGGTAGATTCAATCCCTTGGTCTCCATCATTGCATCATCTAAAGGAAATTCCAGTCCAGAACACACCTTTAACTGAAGTCTCTGGGCATTATGGTCAACAGGCTGCTGCAAGTTACAATTGCTTTTGTTTCTTTGGGCCAGAGAATCAAAATCAACTTCACTTAACTGACTGTAGTCTCCCTGATATGTAACTGAGCAGGTGATAACCATCGGGTCCTTTGCCTGGAGAAGGGAGCGGTTAGCTTGCGCACATCAAGAGACTGATTTAAAAATCAATTGAAACCCTGACATGGGGTGATTTTCTCCCTGAAGAGACTTCAACCTGCAAAGCCAGTGACAGGCATCCCACAGGAAAAAAAAAACAAAACAACAGGTTGTAGGATGGTGGGGTCTGTGACTGGAACCCATCAAACGAAGCGTGTGGTGTTTCGAGCGGCTCGCGTATTACATTGAACATTGTGAGGCTGAAGTGGACAAACAAGGTTTCCTTAAAACAGGCCTGCTTACTACGGATGACTTTACTTAAGGGTAATAAATGCAGTTTACTAAGGCTTAGAAAAGCTCACGTCCATTTTAATTAAAAAGAAATGGTTTATTTTTTAAATAAAAAGAAAACTAAATAAATCGAAGCACGCCGTTCTGACGATGAACTAAGAAACAGTTGCCCACAGAGAGTCTTGTGGTTCGAAAAAGAGCATCGTGGTATTTCTGCAATTAGAATGATAGAATGGTAGGGGTTGGGAGGGACCTCTGGAGATCATTGAGTCCAAGCCCCCCGCCAACACAGGAACAGCCAGGGCAGGCCACAGAGGAAATTAATCTCCTTCACCAGTGACACGTAGCAGATAAAACTTATGTGGGACAAAAACTACCCCAAAGTTACGCAGCAGTTTCAAGACAGAGGCAAATAACATGAGATATTTGTACACTCGGCGATGTAATCAACCAAACAAACAGATGATCTGAAGAGAAACATGGAAAGGCAGAAGGATGAGCAAGGAAGAAAATCACCACAAACAGTAAAACCATCCATAAAGTGCAGTCAGGGAGGGAGGAGACACTTAACACTATCAACATATAAATGCTTGTTGCATCGTGGAAGGAGAGTTCTTCAGCCCTAATGTCCCAGTGTTACACCACACGCTTAATCTGCTGAGAGCTGAAACTAGTTCAAATACCAGACTCTAGAAGTATCTCATACCTTATGTTGAGAGCATGATTCGTGTTCTCTAAACTATAAAAACTCCACAGTCAAGCTTGCTCTAAAGAAATTATTGCTTTTCATGACCAAAATCATCTTATCTACCAGGCTCATCGAGCAACTTCCAGGTAATATTATATTGAAAAGCATGTTTAAATCCAGTATCTAGTCAAAATCAGAGTTCAGATAATGCTGCTTAAAATGAAAAAGAAATAATAAAAAAAAAATAAAAATAAACCAGTCCTGAATAGGAAAAAAATGGTTAAAAATAAATGCTCAGATAACAGTTATGGTTTAACCACAGCCAGGAACCAAACACAGGCACTCACTCCTCCCTGCCTCCAGTGGGATGGGGAGGAGAATTGAAAAAGAAAACTCATGGGTTGACATAAGAACAGTTTAATAGCTAAACTAGAACAAACAATAATAAAATGTGATTATTATAATAATAGTAGTGAAAAGAGATACAACAAGAGAGAGAGACATAAAACCCAAGAAAAACAAGGATAACATCCCTATCCAGCCTCCTATCCCACGAGTGACTGCACCACGTCCTTGCACGTTATCCCCAAATCCCTCTTGCCACAGGGAAGACAGAAAGAGACCAGAAGAGAGACCAAGGAGAGTTCCCAGCTGCCTGCATTTCCATTCTGTCCCTGGTGTTACTTCTGGCTTTATGCAAGTGCAACTTTCAGTTAGATTTCCCTTCCCCCATCCCCTTCCTTGGTTTGGCCAGGAGACTAAAAATCCATTATTAACACAGCTTTCCTCATTAATCAAGGTAACCTTTTTTTTTTGCTTTCCAAAGTTTCTCATGTTCTTATCTTTGCATAATTGAGCATTTACACTTCAGAAGAGCATCACCTGAGGGAGTGGGAGCAAATTTGGAAAGGTTTGGGTTCCCCCCCTTAAATTTGAAAAACAAGGAGGGGGAAAAAAAAAAACCCAACAACAAAAAACATCCCAAAACTTTGAAAGAGGATGAAGTTAAATTACCAAAGCCTTAGGGCAGAGTACCTTAAAGACAGATAATGTGTAAGAATTTCTCTCATTCACCACAGAAACTAATATCTCACATGACAGGAAATCAAGAAGCAATAGAGTTATAACATTTTGTCCTTGTACAGGAGCGTTTTATCCAAAGATGCTCAACAGCCTTGCAAGCCTCTGTTTTGCAGTGATCCCTCCGACATAGAGACAGCAGTGGATTTTACAAACACTTGTGTCAGAATATGCCTCATCAGATCGAGCTGTTTCTATGAGGAGTCACAGGCTGGAGCAAACTCTGCACCATCCCAGCAGATCCCTCTTTTCTCGTGCAGGATGCTCTGTGGGCAATTCTTCTCGGCTGCCAGAGCCTCAGACAACCTTACCAGCAAGGTCTTGCACTAACCAGGGATTATTTCACAACCCAAACAAGCTAAAAGCCCCCCAAAAAAGCACAGGCATGTCCCGTGTGCCCCCAAAATCAGGAGCAACCCTGAGCTTTTGGCAGTGCCCAAACCCTGATCAGAACAAGCCAGCAGAAGCAGCCCAGCGAGCCAAATGCCTTGTCCATATGTATGGAACATGTGTCACAAGCACGTTGTTGCTGAAAATAGTCTGCTGCTTAGGGCTGCCCTCGATTCTTCCCATAGGTGAATTGTTCTTTATATAACTTTAGTTTCCTCCACAATAGCCCTTTGATACTCCCTCTTTCCATAAACCCGTAAGAAAATAGAAGAGGAATTAGAATAGGACAGTTAAAAAAGCAGGGAACAAACAGCAGCAACAGTTGTCTTACAGTCCCAGTTTATCCCTATCCTGAAAAAAAAAAAAAAAAAAGCCATAAAAGCAAAAATACTACTTCCAAAAAACAGCCACACAAATCCACTCTCACTGATGGAGCTGATTCATTACAGGATATTTGTTATTTCAGGCTTGATTTTCGTGGAGGAAAGTAACATATTTCCTGCTGCTGTTACTGGTGTTTGGAACATAATACATTGTGAGTATCAACAATCCAGAAAACAGTTCACCTATAAAGAGCTGGCTACTGCGACCAAGACAATACCTGAAGCATTGAAGAGAATCAGTAGACAGTAAGACAAGTAACCCTCTTTTTGGTTTTTTTTCCTCTGTAAGTTGCAGAATATAGGAAAAACATTATAGCACTGATTTCAGCTCACCAGCTCAAATGAGGCACCCTGAAATAGAGGTCGTGGGTGAAACCTTGTCCTCGGTTCTGCTGGAAAGATTCCTCTCGAGTTTTCTCTCTACAAAAGCACAGAGATGTACCACAGCCCAGAACTGGGCTCTCAGGCAGCATGTGAAGCATTTTACACATCAAGAAGATTTACAACAACTAAATCCTACTTTGTCTCCCTGTTGTTTTGCTCTTTGCCTGCCTGAAGTCAAGGGATACCCAGGCTCACATCTAGACACACAACAGGGCCAGCTGGGAGAAGCTTCTAGCTGGGAGATACTTTAAGGCTGGTCAGTCAGAGTCACATTTAAGATCTTCTGTCCTTATAACAAATCCAAGACAACTCTCCAGGCTACCAAAACTCCGGATTGAACCCAACACCAGCCCGCCCTTAACATACAAATCAGTTTGTGTCCCAGTCCCCCACATCAGACAGCTGGGGCGCTGGTTCTATAAACTGGAGATAACCCAGTTCTGAGCAAC
>JANVCC010000270.1:3305833-3335029 GCA_025345505.1 Todiramphus chloris collaris
TCTTGCAACATTTGGGCTATGCTTTTATTCACAAATAAAATTTACTGAGCATTGGAAGATTAGGAAAAAGCAAGATGTGCTTAACACTTGATGGACTTTATTGAAAATTTAGAACAAGCAAGGCTTAACTTAGCTCTAAAACTAATAAATACTTTAGTTGCTTTGTGTTATGGGTAGCATTCAGTGGCTTGCATGACTAATTAAACAATCTCGAGCTTGCTTTGAAGGCTAAGCCATCCTAAATGGCTTTAAATTACATTCTATCAAGCTAAGCTTAGAATTAAAATCCTCATTTGTAATAATGAATTTTACTGTGTATAAATGCTACTAGAGGGGCTGTGTTGGGAAGTTTAGTGATCTGAATGGTTTCTGGCCCTCACACAGACATACAGAAATCCTGGCTTCGTCCCAGATGAAGTCTCCATCAGCGTTAGGAGGTGAAGCTCCTCAGGGGAGGGGAAGAAAAGTGCTTCTGGGGGAGTTTTGCATAGGATGGCAGCTCAAGCACGTGCAACAAGCATGCTGAGGACTTTTTTGGAGCACATCAGTTTTAATCCCCAAACCATATGAGTCAGCAGAGGCATTCCAAAAATACAAATGCTTTTGGAGGAGAATGGTTTTTCCTCCCTTCAAATAATGAATTCATCTTTTCATAGAATCATATACTCACTTTGGTTGGATGAGACCTATAAAATCATCAAATCCAACTGTTAACTCAGCACTGCCAGGGCACCACTGACCCATGTCCCTCAGCACCACGGCTTTGAAATGCCTCCAGGGATGGGGACTCCACCCCTGCCCTGGGCAGCCTGGGACAGACCTAGACAACATTTTTTGTGAGTAATTTTTTCACCCAATATCCAATGTAAACATCCCCCAGTTCAACTTGAGGCCCTTTCCTCTTGTTTTATCTCTTGTTCCTTGGGAGAAGAGACCAATTCCCATCTTTCTACAACCTCCTCTCAGGGAGTTGCCAAGAGCCAGGTCTCCCCCGAGCCTCCTTTTCTCCAGGTTCAACAACCCCAGGTCCCTCAGCTGCTCCACACCAGACTTGTTCTCTAGACACTTCCCCAGCTTCACTGCCCTTCTTTGGACACAAGCCACCAACTTTTTCATTCTTATGGCAGGACCGGATCTGAGCTTGTAGGAGAGGCACAACAGACCACTCTTCCTTTTGTCTGCTTCCTGCAGCACATGTGGTGTGCTCAGGCAGCTTGAGTCACTGCCCATTAAACAATACTTTCTCCACTGCTTTCAGTAAACTATCCTCAAAATCCTGCCTGGCATCTCCTTGCAGTTAACTGTTTTTTTCTGTGCCTGCATTCACAAAAAGGGAGAATCTTTTTGGGTTCCCCCCCCCATGATCACTTTCTCCACTGACCTGGTGGCTGAGAAACACCCTACATTTTCACTGTTTGTCTTTTCTCTCAGCCCTTCCACAAACCACGATGTGAAGCGACCCGTGCTTTCACTGCCGTGGCTCTGCTTTGTTTTCTTTCCTCCTTCCCAGGCTCATTCATGTGTAGGAGGCTTTTGATCCCCGGTTTAGCTACTCGCCCTTGCTTCACCCAACCATAAGCAGGGGCAGGTACTTACGTAAACTACAGTTGGGTCCTTGCACCCTGCGCACAACAAGCACCAGTCTTAAGCCATCGACAACTGCCCTCTACTTCAAGTTGCCCCTTTGCAAAATAAACCACTGGTAGAGAGAAAGGGAGAAATGAGACGTGTCGATATACAGTGGGCAAAAGCAAGGAACTCTGTCTGGGACCCCCTAGTCTCCCAGTTTGCTTCTCATGCCAATGCACAGGTCCCATTGACCAAGGCCTGAGGCCACCAGTTGCATCCAGCACACACAGACACACCAGCTCTGCTCCAACTCACCTCCCTGCTGCTGGAAGCTGGGTGCCACTAACTAGCCCCAGGTTCTCCCTTAATTACATCATGAGGTGGGAGGGAGCTGTGCCTCTCACCTGGGGAGGAGTTGTGCTCAAAGCTGCTGACCCCCCCATCCATTCTTTACTGTCAAATTCACATTTAATCCCCGTGACACGAGAGCATAGAGCTAAAGCTTTTGTAGCCCCTGAGCAGCACTGCAACCTTGGCCTCTTCCATTTTCTGATGTATCTTCTTTAATATCTGCAGATGACATCTTTGAGCACCTGTAAAACCAATATGAGGTCTAAGAGAAATCAGAGCATTACCTTCCACTACACGGCAAGAAAAAGAAAGAGAAAATAAATGCTGTTATTAGATATGGATTTACTTAAGGAAAATATTGATAGAATCTGAACAAACCCCTACAGTTCTGTGCTGTGGATAGTGCAATAATGAAAAATATTATTGGATATAAAGGAAAGTTATGACACTATAATGTAACACAGACAAGTGAGAAGACATATCAGTCATTATCTAGAATACAGTGGACTCCTGTGGTTTCATTTTTCATTACTGATTTAATGTATTTACAATGCTACATGATAAAAAGTGAAAAAGAACAATAAGAAGTGAGCATCAGGAGAACAAAACAGGATCTGCAGAATTCAGAGATTTCAATAAGTTACTTGAGAAAATGTCCGAGATCCCTTGAGAGCCGAATAACATCCATTAACATCCAATAAAAGATCTAATAACAGGAACATAAAAGAAACGGGGAAAAGAACATTTTAATAAACACAAATTATGAAACACATTTCTTTACATACCGCAGTTCTGCTGAAGGAAATTATTTCATGGAGAGCAATAATCATTTTTGCTAAGAAAGGATGCTTTGCCAGCGTCGGCTCAGCCGTCGCGCTCCCGTGATTCAATGTAGGGCAGTCTATTCTGAGCTCTCTCCTGACCCCTTAACCCTGAGGGTCTTGAAGCAGGACTTCTTGTGGCCATGTCAAGGACAAATAACCCCGTGCAAATAAACAGGCTTACACCACAGTAAAACCTCGCTTTGTTTGCTGGGGAAATGCTTATAAAGGTTCCCTGTGTGTCTTCTGGGGCAGAGTCATAAGGCAGCAAATACAAGCCAATGCCACCTCGAGCTTGGTGGTTGTGCTCAGGTCAAATGGTTTCCCAAGGCTAAGTAGAATGAAGTGTCTTCAGAGCTCATTTAGCCACAGGTCAGCTAGTAGCAATACTTAATAATAAAAAAAAAAGGCAAAAAGCTGGTATCAGGAGTGTATCAGGGAACCCTGACCAAGACCATGGTGAAATACGGCCATAGGTTGCCTTCGAGTGTGTAGGAGTCTTGGTATTTTCATAGAATCATAGACTGGTTTGGGCTGGAAGGGACCTTAAAAATCATCTAGTTCCCACCTCTCTTCCATGACAGGGACACCTCCCCCTAGACCAGGTTGCTCAAGTCCCCAAGGCCCATTTTCTTTGCCCTGAGTGAGAGTTATTGCGTGTAATAACTTTCTGAAAAGCCTAATTTAAGATTGGCCATCTTCTATTTTTATCAGCGTTTTTCATGTATCTTATAGAAGAAGATATATTAGTAAATTCAAGTGACTTCACAGAACACTTTCAGTGATATTTGGGTACCAAATGTCCTGCTACAATCTTCAAATTCTTAATTGTAAAGCTCCACGTTCGACCATTGCCCCACAAGATCCAACCTGCGGAGACCACCGTGTGACTAGGAAGGAACCCTGCCCACTTGCACATGTGGAAACAGGTTGGGAGGAGATAGGAGATCCTCTATTAATACCAAATGAAGGAAAACTCCACCTGCCTGCAAAATTATCCTCACCAGTAATATTTCCTTCAAAACCAAAAGCTTTCCCGCAGCTGTTTTGACCAGCTTGTGCTGCATTGTTGTGTCTGTGAAACGTAATTAAGGGCTTACCTGCTTGGGGGAAATGAAGGGTCTGATTAAAAGTTACACAAAAGAATGGAGGGGTGTGATAAGGAAGGGCATGAGCCAGCAATATTGGAAATAAACAGTAGAAATACTTTCAGACCTAGCATTTTATAATGGAAGCAGCTTCTCTTCATGCTCCTCACACTTGGCAAAGAGTTTTCTTTCTTAAAAATACCCCCCGAGGAAGTCTGGGAAGGTTTCCCCAAATTACTTGTAGCAGAGGTGAAAGCCGTTTTCCTGGATACCTTTGGATATTTTATTTGTCACCAATTTCTACTGTTGTTTTTCCACAGCATTTTGGGACACCTGAAGCTTGATTGGTGTGGATAGATGCAAACCATCTGTCCCCTTTCCAAAGAGTCAGGATTTCACTCATAAGCTCTCCCCCTCCCTCTCTTTCTCACACACTGAGGTGAATTTTCACCACCTGAGTTTTCCTTCTTTTTTTTTTTGGCTTGATGAGCTGTGTCATCTGTGACTGAATGCCTTCAAGTATCATTTAAGCCTATTGCCACAGTAAAGAAATACTGGAAGTAGCAACTGTTCAAGAAATGTTCTCTGGTCCCCTTAGCAATGCAGAGCTTGATTTGCAGCACTGGCGAACAGGAAAAATTCTGGCTGGGGTCTTTAGGAATTATGTTTTCTCAGCATCCCCGAAAAATCATACGTTGGGTATCTTGGGTTGAAATCCACAATGGGAGGCAGCAGTGTATGGAAATCCAGCCTTATGTGCATTGGAGACTGAAAATTTTCACCCTGGACTCTCCATAAAAGAAAAATTTCTCCAGAGGGTTTTACAGCATCCTGTCAGATGTTTGGTACTTAGTGGGGAAATAAATAAATAAATAAATTCACTGATTATAATGGAATATTGGGTCGTTTATTTCTCTTGGAAAAGCATGTTGAAAAGATACCATTAAATGAATCTCAATGGGCAGTACATATGGTTGGTAAAATCTATTTTAAAGATGGCTTTAATTGACAAGCCTATCGCTATTGAAAAAAAGAATGAAAAACACATGAAGCCAGACATCTTTGTTAAACTATTAAGTGTGAATTCATAGCTGGACATAGTGCCTGTGTGTGCACAGTTCATTAACTGCACAGCTATTTGGTCCAAGGCATTTACAAGCTCTTCTGTGGAAACTTGAGGAGAAGGAACCTATGAAATCTTCCGGATTTACAGAGCAGTGAGCAGAGCTTTTAAATACAGACAACTGCTCAGCCTCAGACTAAACTCCTTAAAGTGTGTTTGTAAATCCATATCCCCACTAGGGATAGAGAGAGACACTGTTGAGGTTCCTCTGGCAACATCTGCGGGACTTTCTGTGTCAGTTGTGGGTCAAGGACTAAGCAGCTAATGGGCAGCATTGGCACCATTGCAGGGGAGGTTGCCCGGGGCTCTGAGCACCCTGCTCTAGCTGCAGATGGCCCTGCTCCCTGCACAGGGTTGCACTGGATGGCCTTTCAAGCTCCCTTCCCACCCAAACCAGTCTGTGATGCTATGAAACTTGGGTAACCACTGATGGTGGCACTGGGTTCAGCTCAACCCTGCAAGGGCAGCTTCCCTCCCTGCAGTGCCATCTGTACCTCCAGAGCATGCAAAACCCAAAAGGGGATAGCTGGGGCAGGAGAGCCAGGTCACCCTTCTGAGCCCTTCTGCAATGCAGCTTGTCCTTTTGAGGCAGGGTGTCATAAGGAATAGGGCCAGGTCCTAAAAATGTGAAACCACATCTGAACCGCATTGAATGCATAAGCATTTCATTTTTAAGGCATGCAGCTGATCCCTACTTTTGAACATATTCCCATTGGTATGGCCGGGAAATGCTAAAAGCAGGTGTCCAGCCCCTGACTTTGGAGTGTGCAGGGAGGATGTGCTCGCTGTGAGCTGCAAACCCATCTCTGTGCCCTCTGAACACAGCACTGGGCAGGTATAACACCAGACAACCCACACTGGGCAGGTATAGCACCAAAAAACCCACACTTGGTCCTTCCCTGGTGAAATGTTCAGCGTCCTTCTCGCTCAGCTATTGACAACATGTTTCCTTGTTTACTACATCCATTGTTTCCTTTCACAGACGCCTCGCATTCGTTTAAACCCTTTCACAAATGCTACATTCATTTGAAGCTGAAACAGCTTCCACGAGGATTGCAGCTAGACCACACATTTACACACAGAAACCAGACTCGGTCTTGCTGTGGATTGTCTGCATATTTACTGCAATGCTCATTTTCTTCTCTGAATAAAAGTGCAGATTTGTTTCCTCCGTTATTTGCCAGCGCTGTTACCCAGCCGCATTCTTCCTTTTGGTTGTATAATCTGTGTCCTTCTCTGATCCTCTCCAAAGCAGACGAGTCGTTTGTGACTCCAGGGCTCCGTGCTGTCGCCACCACAACCTTCCCTTTGCAGTACCTGTAAGATACCATTGGGTCTCCAAGGGGACACCCTTTCCTGCTGGGGTTGATTGCTGTTGCTCTTGGGGAGTCATGCTACTGATGTTTAACGTTGACTAAGCTCCTGCTCTGGCTCATTAAGATACAGTGGAGGTCTTCAGTGCCCAGGATGACCATGTAGACATTGAAGATGGACTTGGCCATCCAGAGCAATACCAGAGGAGCTGAGGCAGGTGATACCACAGCCCTTCCTCTCTCCTCACCTTTGGTTTTTCAGCCTGGGAGAGGAGAAGGGCTGGGAGATGGGGGCTTGTGCCTGAAGGCTGCTGGTGCTTGGGGAGGTGAGGACCATGCAATTGGTACAGCCCTTTGAACCCCATCAGGCCAGCCTGCTGGGAGGCTTTGCAGAGGGACGCACAAGCTGGTTTTAATGGACTTTGTGGAGTCTGAGAGCTGCCTTGGCTGCCTGTGTAAACACAGCCAGTAATACCACTGATGTAAAACTCGTGTCGTGAGACAAGAATCAAACCCTTTTTATATCCCCCTGTACCTTGTTTAAAGCTTTATCGGGCAGATGAATCAGATATCAGACTCCTAATGGCACAAGCATAAGGTTTCACCAAATCTCCTGCTGCTCCCCCAGCACGGGCAGAGCAAGAAAGGAGAGTATCAGCTCCTGGCCACCCTTCCTTATACTGCTGTTGGGGTTGGAGGAGCTGCTCAAATGCTATTTATTCCCACTGCAGCCACTGTATGCCATGCATGGGCTTATAGTTGAAAGAAGAGATCAACCCCGGGAAGGGCAGGCAGCTCCTTGGGGCAGATGTAGAAAATGCTGACAGTGTTCAATCTGCACCTGCATCACTGACCAGATATTGAGGATGCTTTGATCAGATGCTGAGTGACACCTTTGCATTGCTGATAGTCCCCAGACTCCTAAAATCTGAGTTGGGAACTGTCTCAGGTGAGTTTAGTGGATCCAAGAAGGGATACTCTGCCAAGAGGTACCATGATGTGTAAAAGCAAATGAAATAAAGAGAAATGTTCATTTCTGGGACCTTTTCATGAGTGGACATATTTAAGGACATCTTTTTAACTACAAGAAACTTCTGCTTTGAGCTGTGCCACGTTGCCTTGTAATCTTCCAGGTGTCCTGTCCATTGGTGGTTTTCTTCAGGAGCAGGGTAAATCTCTTGCTCCTTAGGAGGTCAGCACCTTGCCTCTCATCAGCCTCCCATCAGGCAAAAGAATAACATTAATAAATTGTTGTGTCTGAGGCACCAAGTGCAGTAGCGAAATTGTTCTCCTTGGACAGCACTTCCATGAAAGTTTACTGATATGGCTTTGGTAACGTTACTTGAGGTGAGGAAACCTAGTCCTAAACCTCGTGGGCTTGCTGTGCTGACCTGGGTTTATGGCTTACAGCTTAATTCATTGCAAGTCGACTACAACTGTAGATGTTAAAAAGGGAACCCAGGGGAGCGCTGTCGATAAGGATCTTTCTTCAAGGGCAGGAATAAAAAGAAAGAAATGTAAATGGAGTCACACAGGTGGGTCTTAAAACGAAAGAAATCATTTCCATTAGTAAAATACTCCATTTCTACTCTGAAGATTGATACTACAATTTGTGTAGCTCAAAGCCACTCGTGCCTTTCCCTCACTCTTCAGATAGACAGATAAAATTCCAATTCATTTCAATGGAAGGGTTTCTATTTAAATGCTGTTGCTATAATCAGTCTATTAAAATGGAAGGTGTTAATTTCCCAGTAATCACAACACTTTCTTTCTCTTGCTATCTCCCAATTGAAAGGACAGCCTCATCCTGCACGGTTAAAATGTAGTAATGCATTTAATGCCAGGCCATGATTTTAGACCTCCAGCTGTTTTACTGGTTGTGTAAGTAAAAATAAGATAATGTTATGCTTGGTAACCATGGTTTTTGTAGGCATTCACATTTTACAAATCACTGCACAGTATGCAAACCATTATATATATTTTAAATGTTTAAAATCAAGCCTACTAGGAGTCTACCACTTCCATTATTTAAGGAGGGGGGAACTGCTAGACTGTGAAGAGTGATATATTCTATCAAGCTACTCAGCGGAGTTATCAGTGCAAATCATGTGAAAAAATGTGCTTCGGCGAGACAAGGAAGGAGTATTCTCTGCTGTGAAAAAAAAAGTGTGCTGCAGAAAGCTAGATGGAGTCGTTGGTTTGGTGTAATACATGAGTAAAATCTTATTTGTTCAAATAATAATATAAAAAAAAAAAGGGGGGGGGGGGAATGAATGGCTGAGAGAAGGCAACCATGAAGTACTGGTTCATTCTCTCGCTGCACAAAAAAACATGCTTCTGCTTCAAACAAAGGAATCGAGTCTCATCTCCTGCGATTTTAGCCAGGTGTAGCTACTCATCTGGGCAGAGATCTCCCTGATTTATCCAGGCAGGAGCACCAACAAAACCAGGGTCACGAAGAAGCAGCTTATTGATTCGTTCCGTGCGCGCAGGCAAGAAAAAAAATACGACACCTCGGCGGCGCGATCATAAGCATGTAGTTAAATCCAAGCAAACCTTCACTGGAATATTTCACGTAAGAAAACACTGGTAAGTGGAGCTCCTGACAGCTACGTTTCCAAGAGCATCTGCTTTCAGAAGCAGCAGCCATTCAGAACAAATGTTTTTGGAGGCAGATTGCGCTGCTCTGATGAGGAGAGCGGGCAAAGATAATGGATAGTACTCGGCTGCACCTGAAATTGCCTTTAAAGTTCAGTATGAAATTTGTAGCAGGACTAGGGAAAAAAATGGCCTCTGCTTGTGCTGTAATTTTTCAGAGAGCACACACGGAGCACTCTGGACAGTTAGAGCTCTCAATTTTAATTAAAAAATGGTAAGTATTACACAGTAGAGTCAGACCTGATTAATCGAGGTGGAGCTGGGTTATGTGTATGTCTGCGAATACAAATGCTTTGGGTATTAATCAGGCTTGCTGTATTTATTTATTTTACATATTTATTCACGTTGACCCCTGTTTGCCAACCTCCAGCATTCAAAACCATCAATCACAGCACTGGCTTACAAAAAAAAAAACCCAAAAAAAAAAAAAAAAAAAAAATCCAGGGGAGAAAAAAAAGAAAAACAACAAAAAAAAAAGGTCTTTTTCAAACCATAGTCTTTCTGTTCTTTGTTCTTTTCATCTTGAGGATGCATTTGGGTTAACTTCAGAGCACTTTCTTCACCACAGAAAGGAATAGCAAACAACGTACTCCCCTCCACCCCCTAACAAAAACCAAAACAAAACAAACGAAGAAACTCTGAAGTTTAAGCCAATAACCCCTCTTCATGACTGGGAGTGGTAATTAAAACTTTGACTACAGCACAAATTGCATATGAGCGTGGTGGCAACACCAGCTTTAGTCATCTCCTGAGCTGTGCCCAGAAGGTCCCCCAAAGGTTATTGTAGCCCAAGAGCTCAAAGCAGGTATTCTGGCACCATTGCTCCACATTACCTGTTTGAAGGTAGGTTTCAGCAATGGGAGGAGCCCATTTGGTTAGCTTTAAATCAGGAATATCCCCAACTGCTGCTCTTCATCAGAGGAGGAGTTTCAGCCCCACGTCCTGCTCATCTTCCTATTTCATTGGGAAGAGAAAGATGGGGAGCATCCAGAGAGCTTGTCTGCCTGTCTCCTGCCTCTGGCGTGGTCTGTAGGCCATCTTCTTTCCCCAGCAAAAAAATATCTGAGATAGGGAAGAGGAAGTGTTTCAGCATCTTGAGTTGAATGGGAGGAGGAGTGGGTTTAGCCTGGCACAGCAAAGTGAAAACAGACAGAAACAATTTCCATCAGGAGTGACCACAGTGGCCCCATATCATTGGAGGGTTTGTTATTTACTTCCCTGAATTAGTGCTTGCAACTATCAGGACAAACATCTTGAAACATTCTTCTTCACAGTGGGCAACCTAGGAGTCTCACAAGATGAAAATCACATCTACAGCTCAATTCAAATTCTGACTTTCTCTACGTTTTGGCCACAAAATAGTAATTCCCCAAATCATACCCTCTTCGTTCTTCTGGAAGTATCTCAGAAATGCTTTAATGGTGATTTTCACACACTCCATCTGTGAAAACCTGCTATACGAGTGTTATTTCCTTTTAACAGACATCTGACAACTTTGCTTAACAAACGCACCCACACAGAGCGGGATTTTATCTATATGCTTTGCATTCTTGAATTCCCTAAATTACTAGAAAAGAGCTACGTAAATAAACAGGTTCCAAATACCACCTTCCCCCCAACACACACACATTTTATGGGTGAATCTGTCTGCAAAGTAAAAATAACTATTCGTCTTCATACAGCGTTTCCAACTACGAAACGACTGGCTGCTTGTAGAGTGGTAGCTGTGTCTTTGTGTTTGTTCAGTGTCTTGCAAACGAAAAAGAAAATAAAAATAATAAAAGCACCGTCATTAGAACAAGTTCAACCTCTCCGACAAATAACATCTGCTAACAAGATGTCCCTACATGGCAGATGAGCACCCGCTTCCAGACTCAAACTACCGTTGTAAAGTACGTGTATACACACGAGTTAATGAAACTGTGGTCTTTGGTGTCTGTTTTAACTTCAGTGGGGCTCACTGGAGATTACACAGATTTCCATCTGATGAACCGATGTGGTCTCATCCCGTTGTACTTGCTGTGTTCCAGAAGGAAATGCTTTTATGTGCCTGAAGAAAGTGAGAAATAAAAATGCATGTGTGGTTTCAGAGACCAGAAAAAGAGGTCTGAGCTATAAAGGACTCAAAGGTGCATCCAGTTTTTTACTGGCCCACAGGTCATCACGGCACAGTGCAGCAGTGATCAGTTCTGGTAAGGGCAGCCCCAGCAGTGGTCAGTCCATGGCTCTTATTTCCTACAGACTCTGTGTTTAGACCTCTCTGTCCCTTCACATTGCCCAGTTGCTTCTGAAGCCGTCTCTTACGTTCAACCAAACCAGGAGGCAGAATAAAGTTGTCCCTATGAGTTTTATGACAAGAAGTGGAAGGGAAGATGCAAGAACTTGTTAGTACCATTTGAGGGAAGAGCAAATGAGATCTGTCTCAGTGACAGGGGATCCACACAATAAGGAGCTATTGGAAACCAGGCTTTGTTCTTTCTGATGCTCATGGAACTATTTGTTTAATCGTGTTTTCTATTCAAAAAAGGATTTTGATGCAAAGGACAAACACCAAAGCAACCCTTCTTTTGCAAGAAATCCTCACTGTGTCTGATTGTTGTATTTAATGCACTCAGCAGTTTTGGATACATGGAGTATCTTCTCAGTCTGATGACGTGTAGTTCTCTAACTTTGGCTGTTGCTAATTCATCAGCTCTCTGAAGCAGCCAGCTCTGCTCTGCTTTGGGTTTTGTGACTTCAGTGCTTACAACTGGATCCATTCTAATTACGGAGAACGACGAAACAGCAATGCCATCCACAGACTGAGCTGCAGGGGGAACAAAGAGCATTTTTTTAGTTGGTTTTTTTTTTTTCCTTCAATCTCTTATTGTCAAGAGCATAGAGAAAACCCAACACCACCAAACCCATGTTACATGTAAGTACAGGAGATGAACGTACCACAAAATCCTAATCCCCTAATGGCCTGAGTGACCTGTGTAATGCCCAGCTCCACTCCTCTCCAGAAGGGAGAAATGCTCTAGCACAGAAAGGGAAAAGGCAGCAGGGTGCTTTTCCCTGCCTAGTAGGTCTTGGTATCCACAGTGCTTGAAAGGATTCATCTAGGCAACAGGGATGGAGCTGAAGATCATCTGGTCTATGTGAGATGATTCCCAGGTAGTCTGGGAATATCTTCACCCAAGGTACTTAGTGAAATGTGCATGGCCAGAACCTGTGACATTTTCTTACTCTATAGCCATTGTGGGGTTCTTTTTTACAAAAGACAGGGAAGAGGCAGAAGCGTGTCCTGAATAAATCATAATATAGGTGCTGAAATATAAAATACGATGAGCTTTACACTCTTTCCAGATACATCCACTTTCTTCTTTGTGCCCACAAGAGGAGTTAGTCTTAACCCTCTGCCAGCACTCAACTGGCATGCCCAGCAGAACACTATGTGGTCCCTCAGGCGCAGGAGTCCCCTGGGGTAAGGTAATTTTTAGCCAGAGAGAAGCTCAGCAGAAGTATTCAAATAGCACAGACCTGCTCAGTGGAGAACCTTGCTCTTTGCCTGGAAGGCTCTTGGAAGACACGGCTAACTGGGTGAGTGAGAATTACCTCATTCCTGATATGGGAAAGATTTGCTAATAAGTGGGAACCGACGTGAGTTATGCGGCAGTGGCAACGAGATCTCTTGGTAGACTCGAGCAGGTCCCTCGCTTGCACGCATGCCCTGGTCAGTGAGGAACAGCTTACTCACTGCAGCCTCCAGCAGCACATAAACCACAGGTCTCCACCCCTCCACTCTCCCACCCGTGCCCTGAAGTGGGAAGAACTGTTACCTGCTCTGACCTCAGGAGCAACCCTGACGTGAGGGTTGTGAGGAAACCAACCAAGACAGCAATACAGCGTGGTGGCACCTGGCCAAAAAGCTAAGTGGCCTTGTACGGAGCCCGCGGGGATCTCACCTGTCAGCATCATGCTTTTGGCACGGGACCAGACCTGGTGACATCGCCGCAGCTGATCAGCAGCGTGTGTGGCTGGCCTCTGCTCCATCACCCTCCGCCTCCACCCCTCAGCCGTTGCCATCTTCCAACTGCAAGGCATCGGAAAATGCTCCGTGGTGACTCCGTGGCAAAGACATTGCCACGTTCTGGAGACGTTTTGATGACGAATTTTCCTCGTGATGTTCTGATACATTCTAGTTTTTGTCAGTTCTGCGGTTCCGGGTGTTTTGTAAAGGCTTTCTGTAAAAGTCACCGCCAGGTAAAATTTCAAGCAAAGGCTTCAGCAGCCCACATCCAGCCCACCTTTTGGGCAAGACCTTCATCTCGGGCACTAGGGGAGGCCATCAGCCCCCACCCACGAGCTGCTGAACTGGAGCCCTGTGAGACAGTGCCCGTCTGTAGGGTGCTGCTGTGGGTTTCTCACCAGACAAGTGGATTATTAGCCTGACTTGCAGCTGCTCCACAGAAATAGGTCAGCCTCAGGAATATAAGCGTTGCCTTCCCTTATTTGGCATCAGAACCACCCAAGAGGAAGAGGAGCTGCTAGCAGGGTCCTTGTCCAGGGAACATTAAGCTCATGAACAACAGGTTACCTCTGTCAGCATCTCCTAAAGAGGGAAATGTCCTTAAAGTCAGTACCAGTGGTCTTCACTGTATTAGATTTAGGTGTGTCCCATAGTGGTGAGATACTTTCTGCCTTTATTTCTTCTCAGCCTCTGTTGAATTCATTCAGTTTCTGAGTGCTGCCCAACATTTGTTGGTTATTCATGGGTAGCACTTCACTTAAGGAACACCCAGGCCTCCCACCACCTCTTTTTGGATGGAAACTCCCACAATGAAGAAGCATTGAGGGTAGCACTGATGCCAGACGTGCCAAAAAGAGAGCAAGAGAGGCAGAGCCTGCGCATGGCCTTACCTTCCCCACAGCCAGCAAAGCTGACTCTGAAGCAAAGGAAGACCTCAGGCAGGCTCGGAGGAGGCTGGTTTGGCCCATGCTGCCTACACGCCGGCAGCACGACATGCCTGCTCCACTCAAAAACCTGTTTCCTGCTGTGGTATTCCTCCAGCTTCCCAGGTGAGTCCTGCAGTGAGCTGCCAGCTCATTTTCTTCTGGTTTTTTTTCAGTCCACCAGCTCAGCAGCAGCAGCAAAGACCCCAGCGACGACCACCTCCCCTCTCTCCTTTACCCACCATGTATTTGCACTTTGAAAGTGGGCTTAGCCCAGATTTCAAAGTGGGGTTGCACACTGAAGTAGAAGGGAGCTACAGGGTAACACCAGCCAGGCAAACTTTAGATCTAAGACCCTGTCGGCCATGCCTACCATCAGCAAAAATAACAATAATAATAATAAAAATCCATAGAACTGGCAAGAGAACCAAAACAAAGCACTGAAATCAAGGAAAGGCAACTTAGCTTTGATATAAAGATTCCTCCATCCCGTCGTAACTCAGCCAATGACTTTGCAGCACAGAAAACTTGCAAACTTTTCATTAGTGCCTTCATTCCCCCCACCCCCCCGATTCCTCTGCACTTTTAGAATCACTGAAAAATATTAGGATAAAAGCCTTTTCCCGTTACATCTGGTATGGGCTGGAAAACGACACAGGGAAAGCTTTACAGGAAACGTTCTTGTAAGAATTCCAGACCGAGAAATTAGAATAATTTCCCATTTTTGGAGAGTTTATCCAAACAAACCCTCCCTGAACCTTTAGCTCCCACAGGCACTTAACGCAGGAAGGACCTGATCATCAGCTGGTGTAAACTGGCTTAGCTCCAGGAATTTTTAAGGAGCTAGTCCAGTTCCCCTCGACTGAGGATGCTCGCCCCATGTACCTGAGCTGCTCTGCACACACCATTTTCCCCAGTGAAACCATACAGGAGGCAGACACTGGGAAGCTCATCCCTCCCCACCCATTGCACGGTGGCAGGTTTCGGGGGTATCAATCACAGAATCATGAAGGTTGGAAACGACGAACTTAATGATCATCAAGTCCCACTGCCTACTAAATATTATCAGGACTGCGAAACCACGTCCTGAAGAGCCACATCTGGATGTTTTCTGAACCCCTCCAGGGATGGTGATTCCACCCTCTCCCTGGGCATCCTGTTCCAAGGCCTCACCACTCTCTCGGTGAAGAAATTTTTCCTAATATCCAACCCAAACCTCCCCTGGTGCAACTTCAGCCCATTTCCTCTCATCCTATCACTAGTCACCTGGGAGAAGAGACCGAAACCCACCTCACTCCAACCTCCCCTTCAGAGAATTATAGGGAGCAAGAAGAAATCCCATCAGGTCTGCAAATTAATTTGCCTTTTCTTGGAGCAGCGTGGCAGATTCCGAGCGGGCTGCCACATCCCAGTAACCACATGCTGGGGAGCGTGGGAGAGCCCACAGGTGACCGACCTCGAGATGCGTGGCAGAAATTCACCCCGAAAGGCTGGCAGCTGAGCAGGACCCAAGCCCAGCTGGACCAAGCAGCCGAACGAGGGGGTGGATGAGCTGCGGCAGCCCCGGGAACCCTTCCGCAGGCGGCAGCCTGAAGAACAGGTTGCTCCCAGTAAGAGTGCTTCGCCACTGGGTCGAGGCGGCGGATGAATTAATTGTGCCATTTCCATGACATTCTGCTGCAGCTTAAACGTATTAATAACTGCTCATCCCCGAAACGGCTTTTTTCCCTCCCACACGAGGTGGGGAAAAAATATCCATCTGAATTTTTTAGATTATGTGACAGGCTTGCAAACTGTTGTTAACTTTATCATTTGGGATATGGATTAGACTGCAGCACATTAATTTATCAGGAAGTAAGAGCTGCCTGTTCATCTCTTTTCTGTTATGACATCTGCAGTGAAAGCACGATGGGGGCCAGACAGACAGTGAGTAATGGACTAGAATATGAAGTTTGGTGGGGGAAAGAATGGCAAGGTTTGCTATGGATATAATTGAACCCATTATGAAAAAAAAATATATATATACATATATATAAAAAAAACCCCAAACAGTCAGTGGTCCTTTTGCAGATATCTCTCTTAATGAAACAGCAGGTAATGAAACCTGCCAGTTAAAAATGCTATCAATTCACATCTCTTAAAGTTGGCACAGAAAAGTTGGGTAAAAACCGATCCTGCAATTGAAGGCATCGTGCTGGAGTCCCCAGGGCTTTGCAGCCACCCTCTCCTTGCTCCCCACCTCTTCAGCCATGGGTTTTCTCCCTCTGCTCACCTTTTACTCCTGCATGATGGACCTGCCGGCAGGACCCTGTGGCCAAAACGGTGGGAAAGGTGAAAGCCTGTGATATGTGGGCCAAAAGAATTCATGAAACATTAAAAAGAGCCTCGCCAGCATCCTAAATTGTTAATGCAAACTCTCCAGCTTTGCAGAAAACATATTCCCGTTGTCATTTTCATTCCCCCTTGGCCTGTTAGTCCTCCAATTATGTGAACAGCGACACGTGAACAATTACATGGCACAAAAAGTGTGGGGCTTAGGTGCTTAAGTTTGGCCCCTTAATGCCAATGGGCAAATCTATTTACATTATCTATATTTAATATGTAAGGGTCAGCATCCATGAACTTCTAGGCTGAACTTGCCAAGTCATGACAGCATGGGAAGATTACCACCTCACAGCGATTTATAAGCCTGCATTTTATTTTAACACTTAATGCTAAAGACAAATCAGCTACAGGGCACAGGGCTCTGTGCCACTGTGGGTGTCACCCCTCAGTCTTATTTCCCAGCTCCCCAACCTGCCGTCCCAGATCCTTCGGGATTTCGCTCCTCGTCAAGGTACGCTTGCATCTGCCTGGACACCATAAAATCCAGCACACGCAGCTAAAAATGTTCCGCAAACATTTAGTCAAAATAAATTCAGCTAATTCATGCTGAAGGTGTTCCCAGGCGCTTTTTAATTTGTATTATGTAAACAATCCCAGCAGCGACTTTTTTCCTTTGTTCCTATTAATTCACTGGGTGCGTGCGTGCGCGAGAAGCAAGGATTTATGTCAGGAGTGTTCACGTAGTCTCCTCGTAAGCTCGTTTGGATTCCCCTTTTCTGTCTGTAAAAGGTATCCCTGGCCTATCCTGGATGCAGAACAATGCTGCACGGGAACAAAGGAATGGCTGGGCACCGGATCAGGCCATTGTTCTGCTGCACTCCGTGCCCCGTCCCTGCCAGCAGCCAGGACCAGCTGCCTCCCAGGATGGCACGAGGAACCCCCCAGTGAACCATCATGGGATGATCTGCTCATAGGGGAAGGGTTTTTTTGGACTCCTCACCAGTTAGCTGTTTCCCAGTGCCATGAAGCATGATTGTTTTGCATCCCTTGTATTTCCTTTTAATGTAGTCTAATGTAGTTCTCGTTATCCATACAAATGTCTAGTCTGGTTTGGATCCTGTTAATCTCTTGGGCTCGGTGATATTTCGTGGCAATAAGTTCCCAGGGTTAAGTGTTGTCTAAAAACATTTCTTTATAGGTTTTGAATATTCTTTTATTCCCCCCCCCCCCCCCCCCTTTTGTCCTTCCTTATTGAGTGACTCTTCCTCATAAATTAAAAAAAAAAAAAAACTGGCTAATTGAGTCCATCTTTTATAATCTTTTCAGTATTTCTCAGTGTCCACCTGGCTTCTCCTCCTTTTACTTCTATCATCCCTAAACAGAAACAGGAAGCACATTTTGGCCTCTTCTTGTGAAGAGCCTTTCCAGAACTAGATCACACTCCTTTTTTATGTATAATGCCAGCAACCACCCTTTCCATTCATACAGCCTGACCCCAAGAACCTCAAAAAGTTTCCATCACCACAACAAACAGACCAGACAGTCTCCAAAGACCAAGACCCTCAGAGAAGGGTCATTCAAAAGCAATCCACTGGGGTGGACAACACCCACCCAGGATAAATAATTGTTTATTTGGAGTTGATGAGCTCAGACCCATCTGAAGCAACAGGTTTGTAGGGAACTAGTCTAGTTCAGAGGTGTCCCTGCCCATGGCAAAGAGGTTGGATTAGATGATCTCCAGGGTCCCTTCCAGACTAAAGCCATTCTATGAGTCTATGAATTTGCCATTCTTTGATTCTACGAACTTCGATGAACCGTCTACAACTACCTGAAGGGAGGTTGTAATCAGGCTCTTCTCACTAGTGACAGGAGAAGAGGGCATGGCCTGAAGCCATGCCACGGGAGGGTTAGGTTGGATCTCAGGAAGCCCTTCCTGGCAGAGAGGGTGATCAGACATTGGAATGGGCTGCCCAGGGAGGTGGAGTCACCATCCCTGGAGGTGTTTAAAGAAAGGCTGGATGTGGCACTGAGTGCCATGGTCTAGCCAATGTGGTGGTGTTGGGTCATAGGCTGGACTGGATGATCTCAGAGGGCTTTTCCAACCTCAGTAATTCTGTGATTCTGCAAAGGAAGCGGCCGGAAAGGCAAAGCCATCTATGGCCATCAATAAACCCAACAGGCTGGCTCACCCCCCCTTCCTTTTGGCAGAGCAGCCCGGCTGGGCCGCGTAACCGCCGCCGTATCGGAGCAACACGGGGCCTGCCCATCGAACAGATGCAAGTTTCCCCCGGCTCGCCTTCAGCTGGGAACCCGCTCAGCAAAGCAGAAATAAATCACGGGGAACTCGCTGTCATTCCCCCACCTTCCCGCACACCCTCCGCCTGCCTGGCTCGAGCCGGCGTGGTTTTTAAATGGAATCTGGGAGACTGGCATCAAGCAGCCTTGCCTCGTTTTTAGCCAATACCTCGGTGGGTTCTGCGCTCGCATCTGGCCGGCGCCGTCACGCTGAGCTTGACGATAACAGGCTGCTGCTCTTTCTGAGCAGGAAGCCTGGGTACTTGCTACCGACAGCCTAAACAGAGGCTCGTTCCAAGCACAACAGCACATCGCAGCCAGCGAAGGGTCTGCGGCGAGGGACTTCTCCCAAGGCATGGAAAAAAATAAAAAAATTAAAAAAAAAAAAAAGAAAGGAGGAGGAATGGGGGGGAGGAAAGAGAGAGAGAGAGAGGGAGAAATGTGTTAACTGTGCTAACAGTGCCAAGTAATATGCTTCGTTAAAAATTTAATCACCTGCAAGTGCAAAACAAGTGCAAAGCAATCATGTTGTAATTAGCACAGCAATTAACACCTCCCTTTTCGATAGCACATGCATCCTAGGAAGTGCATGATTGCAAGTGTTTATGCTGCTGACAGACTAAGTTCCTATAGAGAGGGAAAAATTGCTTAAATAGGCCCTCCCCCCCACCCCGCATCTTTTTTGGCATTTGGGCTGTTATGTGTCCATGAAACCCCAGCACCAGCTGCCATGTTGGTTTTGTGCAAGTGCTGCTCCATGGCATAGAGTAACTAAAAATTACACCTCGATCTGGAGCCCCCTGAAAGATGCCTGCAAACCTCTAGAGCCCCTCTGCAAGGCAAAGATGTGGGTATTAAAATTGCAATTTTTTTTGTGGTTTGTTTTTTTTTTTTTTGCAGACTACCACTTGCCAAAGAGCAAGCCCCACGCCTGCTCTGAAATCGTAGGCTCTGGGATGCTACAGCACAAACCAGAGCTGTGTGTGGCTTCAGGGTGGGTCTGAAGATAAAATATACCTGGCTCCATAATACCAAGGTCTCTCTTGGTGTCCCACCATTCAAACAAACACTTCTCTCCAAAAATCTGTGCTGGAAGCAATTCGATTCAGCTTGATAAACTGGCTGATGTAGAGCTGGCTTGGGAGAACACCCAGCAGCCATGCCCATGTGATTGCTGCTGGGGTGTCCATGCCTGTCTGCTTGGCCATGCTCTCCTGGACCTCGTCACCCCTAGAAAACCTGTGGCTTGACTGTGCCATTCCCAGTCCTGTCCCTCTCCCAGGACTGGATGCCAGTTGCTTGTGAGACCACAGGAGGAAGGAAAACTGACTCTCAGCATTAGCTTGGAGGAGTTATATAGACATAAATATTCAAATACCTCCCATAAAAATACTCTTACTTAGAGGTTAATCAACTTGAGTAAATGGTCTGTGTTTATAATGGGACACCACACTCAGCATCCTGGCAGAAACTCGGCGGCTCTTGTGGTTGCTCAGAACAGCCCAAGAGCTGGGCTGCGAGCTTGGCATCCAAAAGCTGAATGCCAAGAAGCCACCTTTGAAAACACAAACCATGAGACCAGTCTTGATGTTCCTCCCCTCCCAGACACTGAGATTGTTGAAAGGCTGTTCCATCACGTGGTTCAGTAGTGGGGATCCTATTTGCAAGGTACTTTGAAGGTGGTAGAGCCACAAATAAAGTCACGCTCAGGTCTGGGCCAAGGTAACAACCCTACGATAACCGCAACTCCTGGAAAAGTTGCTTCCTACGTAAGTTTGCTGTATATCCTCAGAGATTCATGTTTTACACACCATTAATTCCATGAATTAAGACAAAACTGGAGCACAAAGTCAGCAATTAGCATAGAGACAAGTAGAAAGCAAATGAAAACAAAGACGAGAAAGAGCAGTGGTACCTTTGTTAGCCCAATATGTTTTCCTATTTTTTGAGCCACTTCTGAACTGAGATGGAGGTCAAGTCTAACTATAAGTCTAACTATAAGTCTAACTATAAGTCTAACTATAAGTCTAACTACTACAATTTCATCACAGTTTCTGACAACACTGGGGCCCTATATTCACTCCCCTCCCTCCAACAACTGACATGTGTTTCACTGCAGACCTTTGGGGA
Organism: Todiramphus chloris collaris; assembly: GCA_025345505.1. Lineage (NCBI taxonomy): Eukaryota > Metazoa > Chordata > Aves > Coraciiformes > Alcedinidae > Todiramphus > Todiramphus chloris. The sequence continues at coordinate 3,326,439 of JANVCC010000270.1, forward strand.
TCCCAGTTGTATTTTGTTTGTGGTTTTGTTCCCAGCTCTCACCGGCCTGCTGGCACCATTTTCTGCCTCCAGTGAACACTTCCTTGGAGACAAAGGTCTTTAAGAAGCTTTCATTCCCCCCTCTGTTAGGATATAAGCACATATATGGTACACATAAGAGGTTTTTTGGCACAATCCCCCCCATTGCCTTCCTGTCGTTCAGGCTAAACACGAATCTGCTCTGTCCTCTGGAATAATGCAGTTGAAATATCCAGGTTTTGATGCTTTCACCTGGCAGTGAAGGGCACTTACCTCTAGCACACAGCACATTTTTTATTACTTTTTCCAAGCCTCCAGTACAACGTGGGCTATAGAGACCTGAAGTGTATCCTCTAGTTCTGCCTGGAGAGGGGCACGAAGAGGCTCTCGAGACCTGCGTTAAAAGTTCTGCCACCACCTTTGTGAGAGGTTTGGGGTGATTTCCCTGCCTCTGCTGGAGTTCACCTTCTCAAAGGCATACTGCTAAATCATCCCTGCCAGAGATGACTTACCCCCGAGGCTCATAAAAGTGCTTCTGAAGAGCAGTCATGTTTGTACTTGAAACGCACTGAAATAAGCCATGAGTGAGTGTTGGGGGGGGGAAAGGATCTTGAGGACAATACCCCTGAAACACTGACCCAGGGTCCTCTCCTCAGCTGACAGCACGTAGCCAATGACACAAGTACAACACCATGCTGGACCATACATACACAATGAAATCTCAGACAACGTGCAGTTGACATCCACACTACTGAGGCATGGCTGGATTCCCTGGTGCCAAGTCCCTCTCCGAGCACTAAAACCACGTCCGTCAAGTAAGGGAAAAATGTTTGTGCGATTTGCTTGTTAAAATGTTTGCAGCACAGCAGATAGTTTAAGAACGGGAGCCCCAGTTCTCTTCAAACCATGAAAAAAAACACCAATAAAGTGTTGGGAAGGCCACTGCAGGGAAGGAGAACCTCACATGCAAAAGGAAACCACAAGTTGGTGTAAATGCACAAAAGCTCACGGTTCAAAATATATGCAAAATCCATCAGAAACCTCTCCTGGGAACAAGTGAAAGAGTTTACGCCCATGGGAGGCAAGTGCAGGGGGGAAAAAGCTTCATGTGGACAAGGGCCACAGCAGAGAAAAATGTCTGGAAAGGCCAGTGAGCCCATCACTTGTCAGCAAGGAGTTCTTACAGGATCCCATGGCAGTCACATAAGTTTGGCTCTGTACAGGGAGGATGATGGGGCAGTTAGAGGGACAGACTGGAACCTGCGATCTGCTCAAGGCCACGATCAGCAGGAAATTGTCCTTGAAGTACTCCATGGAGTATGGAATCACATGGCTTTGGTTGAGTCTAAAAATAAAACCCCAAAAAGAGAAGTATGGCTTTACCAAGAATGAGCAATACAGCCTACAGCCCTGGACTAACCTCCTGTGACTAATTCCTCACAAGATGGGTCTTTATAAGACAAATCCTTACAGGTGAACAACCAACCACAGCCAAGATTCACCAGCAGGACTCCGCTGCGTCCAGTGTCCTTGCTCCCTGTCTGGCCAAGAGTACCACAAGGTCCCCGAGAAGGTCTTGGATCTCAGTATCACATTACAGATGTTCTAGTCCTGTCATTCAAAGGGAGGGGTGAAAAATCACAGGGAGTTGTAGAGTTTTTTCAGTTAACAAGGTCTTAAAAATAAGAGATGACATAGGAAGGAAAGTACCAAAGCGGTAAAAGGAGATGGGAAAACCAAGAGTATCTGAACTGCAAGTGCAAAAGGCTTGGGAGGTATTTAGGCAGGCTAAAACCCTGATCCATTGACCTACAGAGCAAACTTTACACATTATATGTGTACTAGGACCACGAATAAGATCTCAAAGTCTGCGGCTTGGCTCCCTCTTAGTGGGAACCATGGAGCTTGGGAGGGTAGGACCCCTGCCTTCTCACTAATAACCCACCTAAATTTGACAGGCACTGCTCTCCCACAGATGGGGAAGATAACCCTTCTCACTGATATTTCTGAGTCTGGAAAGAAAGAGAGTGAAAAACCCAGAGAAAAAAAACAATAAAAAAAAATCTGAATTCCCACTCATTTTGCATATCCAGGTTCCCAGGCACCCATCCCTTTTTTACTAAAGGGGGGGGAAGAAATATATTTAATAAAGATCTGGCAGGAGTATGATGAAATAATGAGTAGGATGAGACCATGTTACATAAATTGGCAAGGCTCCAGCTTGTAAATGATTAAAACAAAAGAAAAAGGGAGTTTCCATGAAGACTAACGTAAAAAGCATTTTATAATCAAAAGGCCTGAAACTATGGGGGCTGATGGGAATGTCTAGCAAAACAAGCCTGTTCTGAAGCTTCCAGATGATACATGGAAACTTAATCAGCTCATCTCAGTCAACCTTAAATCAAAGAAAAGACTGATTGGAGGTTCAAAGGGAAGAGTGGTTTTGTGGCTCGAGAACAAGAGCGGGACGCTTTCCCGATTCTGCCACAGATTTCCTTTGAGATCTTGGGTAAGTCACTTACTTTGTGATATTAAATTTCACAGCTATTGGGTACAAGAGTTGGTCTTATGTGCATATTCCAATTTGTCCCTGGAAGTGGGCCGGTCTCTTGACACCCACACAGCACTGTTGGTAACAAACGGGCCTTCAAATTTTCTTCTTTATCTTTTTTTTTTTTTCCCCTCTGTAAAATGTGGAGAAGCCCCATACACCTTTACGGCAGCACCGTCATACTGAATTAGTGCATAATATTCCTAAAGGTCTTTGAGTATATAACATGGCAGAAGTGAGAGGATTCTCTGTAATTTACTGCTATGAGATTCACAGCGAGTGCTTGCCTCTCAGGTAGACACCAAAAATAAAAAAAAAACCCCAACCCCAAAGCGCCTTTAAGCAATTGCAATCTCTCTGCTATTCAGAAAAGCATCCCTTTCCAGTTCACCAGTAACTTGCTGCTTCTTTACCCAGAGCCAAAACCCAATGACATTAAAACTGAGAGAATTATAACATCAAGAGAGATACTGATCTAATTTCTGTTGGAATGGAAAATTTGTTACTCAAAATCAAATGCTAATTGGCTCCAGCCTTTTAAACTAAGCAAGAGGCCATGGAAGACGCACAGATCATCAAGGGGAGCTTGCTAACCATATGCAGTTAGGGCTCAAACTTAATGTCCTTTTATCTTCCAGGTTTACAAGTGTATGTGTGTGCACATTTCTGAAAGCCTGTTCTGTACACTGAGAATTCAGATGAAAGTCAAGAAGAAGAAGGTTAGATCAGGGAATGAGGACTTCTTTATACTGCTTCCAAGCTCTGCCCCGATGCATTGTGTAACCTTGGGCAAGTCATTTAACTTGTCTTGCTCATCCATCAGATAGAAAAATGATGCTTATCTATTGCATGAAAATGAGTTAATTGCTGTTTGCCAACTGCTTTCATCTCTTTGGATGAATCAGATTGAGTCCATATATGCGAGTGTATATAATTTTGCATGTGTATTTTTATTTGGAGCTTGCTTATGTCTTGGAGCATAGCTTCTTCAGGTCAACACTGGTTATCTGCTTGGCAGGGAGCCCCTATTGTACATTTCTGATGTAATGCAAATCATAGCAATGAGAAGCACGTAAGTGAAAGGCATTACTCTTATCATCATCATTAGTTGTTGTTGTTGTTGTTATTACTGCCTCACTCTTGGATGCAGAGATAGGACCACTTTAAAAAATATGGCCCCAAGAAAGAAGTCTGCTCTTCTTGGGAATAAGTCTCTAAAAATAAAAGGACTGGGAGAGACATAGGCCTGAAGCTGCTTCCACACAGAAGTTTCCCAGGGGTATCGCCAAATCTCTAAACGAACTTATTTATAGGCTTTACCACTCAGGAACTGACCTATGCAAGTGCTTGGCCAGTGGGTGGTTCTCGCCAAAACAAAAAAAAATCTCCTCCCTCAGGGAGGAGTCAGCACTCAGGACTCCTTTGATTTTCTGGAAACAGAAGGAAATTGGAGTGAGAAGCTCTGGGAGAAATAATGAGGAGAAATTCTCTAAACCATCGACAAAAGTCTGGCAAGAAGTCCAAGGGCTGTGTAACCCTTGGGAGCAAAGTCCTTTGCTGAACCATCAGTGAACGCACTATGGACTGTGCCTTGTCTATGACACATGGAGCTCATGGTGCTGTTGAAGGATGCAGAGCTGCCTAAGGATGCAGAGCTGCCTGATGAGGCCCAAAAGGTCACCACTGCTTTGGGAAGCAAGGCCGGAGTGAGCAGCAGACAACAGCAATCTGGTATGTTTAAAAGGTATGATCTTTAAATATACATAACTATTAACTACCAACTCTTATCATTCTTTCATGCAAGGTGCTCCACCATCGGAGTTTCTTCAGAAGAGACCAGGTTCTCCAGTCCTATCTGACCCATGCCCTCACTACCGACGCTGCTAGCTTTGTTGTACAATAACAGTCACCTTTGCCTCTCTGGAGTGATAGCACCAAACCCATGAGCTCTGCAACTAAGTCTAGGCTCTAGAAAAATCTTCAGCCTACTGATATTTCTCACCAGAAAGGCACCCAGCAGGTAAAAGATTCTCTAATGTCTCATCCTCTGCCCCAAGTACCAGGTTGTCCTTTCTCTGGGATGAAATCTCCTCGTTTATATCTGTGTTTGAAAGCACTGCAGACAAGATGTTCCTCCTTGCAGGCAGGCTGCAAAGCTTTGAAACAGCTGCTCTTCCAGTCTTGTGGACCACAACGGCAACACAGCATCCTCCATATCAAGGTGTTGACACACTGTGTCTGGACCTGTTCCCAGGCCTCATGGTTCAGCCATCCCTCTTTGCCTCGGAGAAACACACATTTTCTACCCAGTGGCTCTTCTAGCTCCTCCTTGCATAGGACTGAAAGGATGGGGAAGATTTTATCCAGCCTTTCCACGCGTGGTTGTATTTTGCCCGTAAGGACTTGTTTTTGTTCATCCCACACTTTCGTCACGCCGACTGTGAAAGACCAAATAGACTGGGATGCAATGTATGTTTACAAGATGAAATAGCAAACACTGTTAACCTGCATGATTTTTTGGTTATAGACTGCAGAGCCTGTCGTTATTTAAGTTAGACTGGTTAGCTCATTTTGTTTTTTCACTCTGATTGCTTTACTTGGTATTTATTGCTTGACTTAGATAATGAGTATGATTAAATTAATAGATTTTAGACTGTAAATTAGTTTCCACTACTGTTTATTAGATACATCTATGGATAGGGTTTAAATAAAAACACAGTCTGAAATCAGAATTGCAGAGCATTCTAATCTTAATGGGTGGCATGGACCTAACTTGCTCTTTGGTACATTTAGATATCTGGAACAACTCTTTTTAGCCCACTAAGGCCAGATGTTGGCACTAAATAGATTTAGCATTTTTTTACAGGGGCTTAACTTTGCTCAGACACAGACATGCAGCTCTCAGTGATCAACTTCTGAGTTCTGAAGAGGACTTTCTGTTGTCAAGGCTCTGCAGAGAAGCTAATTAAAGACAAGCTTTCACCCCAGGCTAGAAAGTCCAAAGGACAGCAGCAGAAGATACTGGTTACAGTGGCATAAAATAATTCAGATGATGTCCTTTCCCTTGCTTCTTATGCCTCCAAATGCTTTTTTTCTTGCTAATGCATTTTGCTCCTGCTTTTTTTCTTGTGAAAGATCATTATTAACTGACTCCATCACATGCATCTTAGTCTAAACAGTTTTGTGGCAGAAAAAAAGGTCAGGAATATTAAAAGGAGTGATTTCCACAGGTGAGGGACACCTACACGTTTGCACATTCTTAGCAGTGATGATTCTTCAGTCCATGGAGCTCAAGATCCACGCTTATCTGTCTTTTCATGCTGCAGGTCATCAGGAAGACCCAAAGTCTTCCCAAAGCATCTTCATGGTTGTTATCAGTTACTGGTACAATACCAAGTCTACTGAGGTTTTGAGGGGGGTCATCCTGGTCTGTCATACCAAACCAGACCCCATCAACCACAGAATCAGCTCCCTGGTTCACAGCACAACCACTGACACTGAACTGAAAACCACGAAGTCTCCCTTGAGCTGCCCTGCTCATGAGCAACTGAGTCCTTGCTCTCAGCTGTCCCTGCCCCTGCCACCCTTGCCCTTTCACACAGCCACATCTGTCCCAGGTGGTTTTTGCTTCAGAGAGCCTTATGCTCCTTTAAAAGCAATTACCAGGGGAATGTTAGTGATGCAAACTTGTTTAAACCTGAGCACGGAGTTAAGTCAGCTTTGTAATTAATTGCCTCATCACTACAGTCATCCTTCAGGAATGCTGTGCCACTGGTTCACGATCAAGTAAGAAAGGGGCAGATCTCCAGCAGAGATCCTCCAAAGAGAATGAAAGCATGAGGCTCTGCATCAGGTCAGGTCTGACCCCCAGAGAGGACAAAGAGGGAGAGGCATCATCAGCCCCACAACCCCCCCAGCACACAGAGATGGACAAGGGTCTGCTGGGAGAACCCCCCAGTGCAACACTGGTTTTATCCCAAGGAAAGGATTCGTTTCCCTGAGCCATGGCCTCTGCAGACATCCCCCGGGGGTGCTGCATCATGGCAGGACCGCTTTCCACCCGGTCAGGTACCGCAGAGCCCTCTGGGGCTCACACTCATCCCTGCCATGGGAAGGAGAGACCGTAAGCAAGGAACCCACCAGCAGCAAGCAAGAACTAATGCAAACAGCATGGGACTGATAAACATGCCACGGGAGGCCTGTCTGGAGACACAGATGGATGATGCAGAGGGATGGTGGGGGCACCTTCTACCTCACGTACCTGTGCTAAGAACTGATGAGGGCGAAGCAGGCTGAAGCCATAAAACTCCAATTACTATTATCTTCTTTCTACTTGTGTCTAAACGCACCGTGGGTGAGCGTGTGCAGGAGGTGGTTTCACCCACACACTCTCTTGTTGAGGCTGGGCTCCCCTGTGCATAGAAAAGCAAGGAGGAGGGAAGAAAAAGGAGAATCAGCTCCTTTGTGACAAGAAAGTGAAAGGAGAAGAAAGAAGAAAACCAGTAAGAAAACCCAGGACCCAGGGAGCTGTGCCTGCAAGGAGAGAGCAGAGCGTGATGACGAGGGATACCAAACTGAGAAGCAACATGGACAACTTCTGGATCCGTTCATGGCCATCTCTCCAGTCTTTGTATCTTTTCAAAGGCTGCTGGCCATCGTAGAGGAAAAAAGGGCTGAAGGAGAGATAGCAATTCCAGATAAGGGCTGCTGTTAATATTTGTGGCTACTTTATAATTGCTAGTTACACTCCAGTTAAATAACTACACAGAGGAGAAGACCAGGGTCTAAATTAAAGGCAAGCTGAATGATGTGGCCAGCATAAACCTCAGCACAGCTCCTGCACAGAGAATGGCCCAGGACACACAACCGTCATCCCTACATCTGCCAGCAACCAATGCAGCCCCAAGATTTGATGCCTCTGGTGAAGAGAAGACTCCTTTGCATGGATTTCTGGGCAGGCTTTCCACTGCCATGGGAAACCAGTGTGTTTTTGCCAGTTCTCCTACGTAGCCAGTGCAGAGACACCAGTTCTCAGTCCCTCTCCCACGCCAGCAAGCAGCTCTTTGGCTGGGATCTGGGAGAATTCTAGCACAAGGAGGTAGAGAGGACAATCAATGCCTGTGATAAGATACACTCCAGCAAACTGTTTATAATTTTTTCTCACTGGGTTGCAGATGACCTAATAGGCTCTTTTCCCATCTCTAATTTCTATGAATCTGCAATCCTATTATTTATATTATATCTTGAGGGTTTCTTCAAGAGTAAATGATGTAATTATACCCTGCACCATAACATTTCAGGATCTAGTGTAATAGGACTAAATATGCAATTATGCGGTTAGTAAATGTAACAGTACAAAACTCAAAATCTATATCCATGTACTGGAGCTTCATAAGAAGAATTAGTTTCCTGTTATGTACACAGCAGATGTAATGTAATTATTGCTAACTGAAAAGTATCACCAGACATTCATATGATACCAACAAAAAATGCCCCTCCAGCCAATTCTTCATTCAGACGTATGAAAATGAGAGAATTCCCACAATTCTATCTTATCAGCGAAGTCTAGGCACATATATTTGCTCCTCTGCATATAAAAATCCATACTTCCCAGGCTTATAGATGCACAGAACCCACAGAGAATATGCATGCATAGGCAAAGGGAAAGCTCAGATTCACCTCTGGTGTTACTCCAGCAATTTCAGCTGAATTACAGGATGGCAGAAGACAGTCCGTTATGCAACCTGTGTGGATTACAGTTGGAAGGAATAAAACCATCCTCTGACATTTCTACAACACCGTGTGACAAAAGGAAAGCAACATGAAAGGAACCACAGCCCTGTGGTTAAGGAGCTAATCTTGGACTTGGGAGATACGGTTTCTACTCGGAGGTTTGCCACAGGTTTCACATATGAAGAGAAGAAAGAAAAGGAGGAAAAGAATGAGAAAAAGGGGAAAGGAAAAAAGAAGGAAAGGGGGGGAGGGAAGGAAAAAGAAGGAAAGGGGGGAGGGAAGGAAAAAG
>JANVCC010000270.1:3335129-3368299 GCA_025345505.1 Todiramphus chloris collaris
GGGAAGGAAAAAAGGAGAAAAGGAGAGGGGGAAAGAAAGTGGGGAAGGAAAAAGAAGAAAGGGAGGAAAAAGAAGAGAAGGGGGGGAAAGAGAGGAGACGAGACCTTTATCACGGTCCTTGTCTGCAAGAAAACCTCATACCAGTAAAAAGTGTGATTTTTGCAGAGGCTACATTTGCCTGGCACAAATACCTTTTAATTGCCACTTAACCCCAGAAGTGAAATGGGCCTAGCCATACCAGAGGAAAGAGCCTTCACTAAATGATTAATAGCACTAGTTTTAAAAAAATAAATAAATAAATAAAAAATGACTTGGAGGATTGTGACAGCTCTGGCTTTAGAAATCACACCTGGCTTGGGATTCCCCTTCCCTTAGGTAAGGCAGCTACCAGCTGGTTGAGTGGGTTCCGTGGGAAGCCTCCAGTTAGGGGCTTCAGCTGCAAAAACCAGGTGGTAAAGAAGAAGGACCCACTGAGCCACACGTCCCCTTGTGCCAGCCCCACTGCCCCTTGGACGAGGGGTGACATCTCAGAAGGTTCATCAGAATATGTCAAAGGGTTAAGAAACAAAAATGTTTTCCTGTAGAAACTGTACTTCAGTTATCCAAGTGTAAAAACAGATGACACTTCAAAGGACTGTTTTATTGCTAAGCAAACATCCATCAGATTTTCACCTGCTGCACACGTCGGGCTAAATAAATCCCTCAGCAAATATATGTTTACATCCTCACATGCACGTTAGACCTACACCTAACTGGGAATAAAACCCTGGTAAACACAGCCCACCACACACTACGCCTTGTCCCAACAAGCCAAATTTGCTGTACACTTGTCATTAATGTCATAATATTTAGCCATAGGCACGAGAGGAGATGGTCATGGTGGAAGTGTCAGTCACGTTGGATGCACCAGGAGGATATTAAACTGGTGTGAATCTTGTATGTCACACATTGTACAGCCCTTTTGAAGACTTTACCCCCTGGAGATTAAATCTACTATGGCCTTACTCAAAACATCCCATCTCATGAAATCAAAGTCCCAGGGGCATGGGTCCCCATCGTTTCACATTCAGACAGTGGACACAAGAAGGTGTGTGCTCACATTAAGAGATGTTTAGAAGCCTCAGCATTGCTTAGGAGTATTATCTTGCTCCTTGGAAGCCACATGAACCAGCCACCACAGGTGCTCAGGTACTCCCTAAGCTTGAAGACCATAACAGAGCTCTGAACTCTGCTGCATTCCACTTTCCTCTACGTTTCTCTGCAAACTTTATTTATTGTCCTGTGGCAAATGGAATGTACCATCACCCCCACTGCAGAAGGACAGTCCAGTGCCTGGATGCCTTAAAGAACCCTGCTGTTCCTTCTTGTCTCCTCTACCCTCAGTCATGGCTTCTAATTCATACAGCTGAGCCAGTGAGTTGAAGGTTAACACGATGCTCTCTAACAACGTGTAGTTGCTCCACTTTGAGCTGAAATAGTTGGTTATATACCCCCCACCCTGTATTTCTGTCATGCTATTGGCACTGGAAGCATTAGCTTTGTAGTCACAATTACATGAGAACTAAGTAAACTGCAGAAATTTGTAAACTGTTGCATTGCTAAATTAAATGCTGTTTTAACTAACAGTTAATAGTGTTTACTGCTGTGTAATAGTAATTTTCATTTTTTACTGTATCTAATGACTTTCTGATGACTCAAATTCTCTGTAGGGATACCAAATCATTACATTAAGGATGAGTGATTTTAGTACGCAATGACTGATCAGTACAATAATATGTAGACTCATGCTTCAGCTAGTAAATTAAATCATTTACACCAGAGCGTTTGTCAACCAGAAGAGTTCTATTACACTGCTGCATTATAATGTAGAGTCTGCTCAAAATAAAACACATGCTATATTAAATCTGTGCTACTTTACATACAAAACCCGTAAGATGCAAGGGTTTATCATATAGCAAGGCCAAGGAGAAGGACTTTTTTTTCTCATAGAGGGGATAAATCCAGATATCTTGTCATTAATTTGAAAAGGCACCATGGCAACATACAGGTATGAGCCTACTGAGTTACGTTAGGCATCCAAGTATCACTTGAACACTTCATGAGGTACTAATGGGACCTACAGGAGTGCAAATGGCCAAAGCCAGAGTCTGTGATCTTTCGGATAAGCCTATAGGTCACCCAGCACCAGGACTTGATGCGATCACCGCATCATCCACAGCCATGAAGAACAAAAGGGCAGTTTGCTTTGGGATGCAAACACTTGACAGGTCAACCAAAATTGAGTGTTAGAATACCTCACTGGTGAAGAGCTCACCCTGATCTTATTTTAAGAGATTAAATCAGTTCTTTGCTTGCATAGGACTTAAAACGCAACCTCTCCCAGAATTTAGAACAGTTTGCTCGTGTAGGCTTTGGTCTGGGCCCAATAATTATTTTGATGTCAAAAAGTTCAGAATAACTGGGGAGACACTTTAGTACTTTAGAAACTCATTGTTCTAGTGTTTTGCTTGAGACACCAAGGGACCTGATTTCCAGTAACATGAAAGCATCAGAGTTTCCATTCACCGTAATTTGAACCAAAGGTTCTCTGTTATTTGGAAAATAAAATAAAATAAAAAAAATCAGACCCCAAACTCAAGCTCATCTCCCAAAGGTAATGCACCAATGAGACCATCAGCTCCATTGACTTTGACAAGGTCACACTCATGTAAATATATTCAATGAATCAGAACCCCAGCTTCCATCAATATACCGTTATGCCAGCCAGAAAACATCCCTAAGGACATAAGGTTTCTTTGGATTAATTTTCCATGTTGTCTTGTGACACATCCTCAGGAGAAAACCTTGGAGGACAGTAGGAAATGCTGCATCATGTTTGCCAAGTTCATCTCCCAGATGTGGCAACTGTACTGTCAGAGGACTCTGAACTTCCCATAGTGGGAGAGGGTCACGACAGAGGGAAAGGCTTGCTTTGTGAACATATTTAAACCCACATGAATATATTGTTTTTCAGGAACTTAATGACTCATTCCATTTTTACCCTTGGGATATCCAGAGTCACAAAACCAGTGGTATTTTGACTTGGGGAGTCTCCATTGTAAAAAAATGCTGTTGGTGCTACTGGGCAAGAGCTAGGTTTCTCTGGCAAGAGCTAAGAAGTCAAATTATCATGACAAGTTTACTACTCATCATGCTTCAATGAAAGGCACTTAACGGACAAGATTAGCAGCAAGTCAACAGTCTTCAGTGATGCCTCCACACCTAATTCAGCAGGTATCTCCTGCCAGAGCAGAGGCCCACATCCATAGCTCTATGCAACCTAACATACACTTTATTCTCAGCAATGCTTTCTGTAAGAAGCAACTCAAGTGAGATTGGCCTCTTGAATTTCTTGTTGTTTGCCTAAGCATCCTTAAAAACAAACAAAAAAAAAAAGGCACAGCAAATGCTTTTGAGCTTTTAGTTCAAAATATAAGAGTGTTAAAGTGTCCTAATAATCTGGAGCCTCGCCAGCTTGTAGGCAGGCACTAAGTGAGGTTTAATTTTTGCAGAGAAATCAAATATTAGCAAGGGGAACATGAACGCATGCAAAAAGACTGCTCATCTGGCCAACATCTGGTTTGATGGGGCCATTATTTCAACAAGTACTTACAGGCAGGGTTTTTTTTGTTGTTGCTTCCTCCCAGAGCAGCAACAAACTAGTAGTAGAGATTAAAATTTCCATATCATTCCCACACACACAGTCACACCGTACAAGTTGCTCAGAAATCCTATGTGCTGGTGTGGCTGTGACCAGTTCTGAGGCTTCCCTGATGCTTAAGTCAGAGCTATGGTTAGACTGGCCCAGAAGCAGTAGCGTGGTAACTACAGGCATCCACTGACTACAACCAAGCCCTTCCACAGAACTTAGGGACACAAAGGGCAATGAAAGCTGGTCTGTCTTGGCACAAAAGCTCAGGACTCTAGAGCTGAAATGAAGTTCTCGCCTTCATTCTCAAACTCTTATCTCACATCTCAGGTCTCCACAGAGTGATGCAGACCATGTCCCATGGTGCAGCCTGGCCATCAGACTTGTAAGGCAGAGAGTCTCCTCACTGCTGGGCTTAATTCTGCTAGCTGCCTGCAAACACCTTTTCTCCAAAACAGATGGGATTATGGATCCACACTGGTTTGGGTTTTTTGGGTTTTTTTTTAAAGAAATCTTCTTTACTATGAAGGTGTCAGAGCCTGGCGCAGGCTGCCCAGAGAGGCTGTGGAATCTCCTGCTCTGGAGAGATTCAAAACCCAGCTGGATAACACAATCCCATGTCCCCTCTCTGGCAGGGACAACGTGGGCTCCAGAGGTCCTTTCCAACCCCTACCCTTCTGTGATGCTGTGATTTGGATAGGGAGAAAGACAAAATAAAACTGCACAGCTATTCTTGTCCATTAGTTTGAGACCGTACGTAGCTTTCCTTCTGAAAGTGTTGCTACATCTCTAACCGATAGCAGTCTGAGTTAGGGGAGAGCTGGCAGGCACGTGTTTGTATGGAAAGGCTTGCATGGGGCAGAAGGTGGGAAGGAGACTATGTGCTGCTGGCAAAGAACATGAGAAAATAGACAGTGCATTCTTCCCACCCCAACCAGAGCAGCCACGGAGTCGGCTGGGAACACAAAACCAAGGCAGTACATGGCAGGTCTCTCCAGCAGCAAGGCTGAAGCTTAGAAATGAGCTTTAGTGGCTGTCTCTGCAGGCTGGGGCAAGGCTCCTTGCTGTAGAAAAGTCTTCTTTCAGCTTTTCCTTGCATAAATAAACCACTAACACAACAGGCCCAGAACACACCTGGGGATCAGCTTTTCCTCCTCTGCCTTCACGCAGCTTGCTACCCTCCGGAGTCTCTGTGCTTTCAGCAGGCTCCACTTACACCTTTGGCAGCTCCATCAGCGGCCAGCTCTGTTTTCTGTAAGGCCCACGGTGATAAGGAGTTGGTTACTCCTCATCTCTGATTGACATAGCTCCTATTTCCAACACAACTCAGAAGGCGTTCCCATCACTTCATCACTTTCTCAAGGTGCCCGTTAGCGGGCAACGTGACGCAAGGCGGGGGAAAAAAAAAAATCACACACCACCACAAACACGAGGGCAGGGCCTGATTCACAGCTTCATCCTTGCAGTTTCACTCTATAGGAACTCTGACAGGAATCTCAGAACACCAAAAACCAGAGTTGCATATTCAGCCCACGGTGTTGTCACGAGACGACGCAGTGGAAGAGCACTGATTTCTGTTACTGGAGAGCACTGGCACTGTACAACTGTGTTTATGTTCCTCAAGCAAGCAAAGAGAAGGTAGAAATACATGCAGAAAGAGGAACAGAGTTGAGGTTTCCATGGAAACTCAGAATTTCCTGACTTGTATAATTAAAATTAACCATATCCCTTGTTAATGGAGTTGCAGGGACAAAGAAGTGTTGTGGTTTGGATTTAATTTTTTTTTTTACTTTATTACATGCAAACACTTTCAGTTCTCTTTCTCTTTTCATCTCTCTCACACATATATTTTCAGGCCCAGTTTACATTATATTTGTTTTATACACAACGTGACCTGTGTAGATTCCTTAGCTCCAAATAATATTAACAAGAGTTACTCGTGTAAATCTCCCATTCCTTGCTGGAACAATAAAAATCAGAGAGTGAAAACACCACATTAAACTCATTTTTCTTAGTACTGACATGGCCAGAGGATACTACCATCCAGCTGGGATGGCACACACAGACCTGAGGACTCACTACCGCTGGGTATCCTGCATCATGCACATATCTCTTTCCACCTCATGCAATGCTGAGGGAAAACGTTCTTAAAATATATCTGCATTTCCCACAGCAATGTCTCTTGCTAGGAAGACAGAAGCAGCACCAGTAGCTAAAAGCTTTCCACATTAAAATACCCAGTGACTGCCTGTAGCTTACAACCTTTGGCTCTGATTGTGCTGTGTATCACACACAAAGTAGGACTGATCAGAGCTTGAGTAGGACCTCCAAGGAAAGCTTCAGTATGGCAGCAGATGGTACTGGTGGCTCACTCCACAGTGCAAGTCCCTAGAGCTTAATGTTGAACCAGTACTCAGTTGTGACCCACTGGAGGTACTGGTTTTTGAAAGAAAAATGAAATGGCAGCTCCAATCCTTTTTGAGGAGAAACAACAATATATTGTCTCCATTTTTGCCCAGAGTTTGGCCTCAGTTGCATTGTCCTGTGTAAGTCAAAGAATCAGTGCACACAAAATCCAGTAGTAGCTGCAAAGTACTGTCAGATAAGGAGTAAACTTACAGACACCGTTGTTTCCACCTACAAATGACTGACAGATAAAGCAATTAAAAAATAAAAAATAAAAAGGGATGATTTTGATGCCCTGGAGTTGGGAAGGAGAAAATTCTTCCTAGTAAAGTTACAAACACAGTCCTATTATGATAATAAGGCAGACTGATAGCCTTATTCCAACCTCAAATGGTTGATTTCAGCGGCGGGCATGAAGTGAGCCCTCATCGTACCATCTGCCAAGCACCTTTGGGATCTGACGGCGTGCAAGGGATCATTAAAAATGTAAGAAGTTGCTGTTTACACGAAGAAAAACACAGGTTCAAAAAATGAGGCTGAAAAAGCAACAACATTGTAAACACGCCTTTAAAGCAAAAGGCCGTTTCCTCTTGCAGTGAAAGGAAGGGTTTATTTTCATTTCTTAGGATGTTCCTACACCAAACCCAGCCCCTGCTTCCATGCTCTGCCACTCTAACAGGGCTTGCACTTGTCAAAACAAAGGGTGTGCTGTACATGGGACTGTCTCTGCTCTTTCACCTGGACAGGAATGAAAATAAAGCTCTCCCGCTAACTGTACTTCAACCCCTACACCATTACTTCCAGCGTTCTTATAATGAGGGTTGGGTAAAATTGAAGCCTATAATAAGAGGATACAATTTCTTTTCTTTTTCTCAAGGCTGACCCACAGTTCTGGTTTACAAACCAAATGACTGTAGTCAGGCATATTAGTGCTTTAACCTTTTCATTACATTACATACATGAAAACAATTAAGGCTGGGATTCTTTCCAGTGTATTATCATTTTCTGTTCCCTCTGGCCTTTTTTCATCCATTTCAAAGGACGTACATAGCATCAACTGAACGTTCTCTCATGTTTTATTTTTCTGTTTCTTTTCTTCTCAACTGTCACGCTTTCAAGATCAGCCAGCTATAGAGTATCATGCAACAGCAGCCGACAGCAGCGGTGGCAGAAAAAAAAAAAAACAACCCAAAAAACACAAAACAACAAAAAGTTTGGGGGTTTAAAACTCCTCGTAAAATTAAATCTGAGATTTAAATTCTCCCTCATATTTTATTGTCTTTTCTTTTCTTTTTCCTGTGGTAAATGGTAATTAGAGTCAATAAT
Organism: Todiramphus chloris collaris; assembly: GCA_025345505.1. NCBI lineage: Eukaryota > Metazoa > Chordata > Aves > Coraciiformes > Alcedinidae > Todiramphus > Todiramphus chloris. The sequence continues at coordinate 3,342,550 of JANVCC010000270.1, forward strand.
CTTTTGCTGAGAGAGCACCTTGTCCTCACAGTGTTTATATCATCATCATCAAAGATCTGCCTTAAGGCCCTGGCGTGTTAATAATTTAAGGTGTGCACAGCCTAGTTATAGCAGGAAGCCTAGTTATTGAGTTTGTAAACCAGCTGATGATTTATGGGAACACCTTGCATGAGTCATGCTCATTAAATAAAATACTTCAGTTTAATAAGGAACATGGGGTAAACAGTTCTTCCCGTTACAGGGCGACTGTGCAATTGGAAATTGCTGAGTTTTGTCACCAGCTTCGCCGCCGCTGTTTTGTCTTGATTGCAATGTCAGGGTCAGCTCGTCTGTACGCGTGTGCTTATGCTCACACATTTCCCCAAAGTACAGATAGAAAGCCTGTCACTGATGCTCTTTTTTTCACCCACTCGCTCTCCGCCTCTCCCTCTGCCTCCCTACAGCTGTTTCATAACTTACCCTCTGATAATGAAAATGTTAAATCTCTCTTTAAAAGGCTACTAATTAAGAAAACAGAAATGTTCATGGAAATAAAATTACAAGGGGAGGGGGGAAGAAAAATCAATATATGGTTGTTAAATGTAGCTTGCATTTGAGAACCATAACCATATTTTACTTTTAAGCACTGGAGTTAACTCCAACTCATTAGAAATTCCTTGGGAAATTGAGGCAGTAAAAGCCCTACACGTTGGCCTCTTCTCTTTTACCAGGGGCACACACGCTTCGCCCACCACTTCACACATATACTACATCTCCAGGAGGTTTCAGTAAGGTAAAAACATCAACGTCTGCCCTTGGACGGCCACCATGAAGACAACAGCATCTTCTGCATCACCTACCTCTTATTATCTGCATTTTTCAGCTTTTTGGAAACCGAGGTGCAGCTCCTTAGGGATGCCGAAATCCTCACCCTGTTCCCACCAGAGATGGTGGCACTCGAGCACTGGGAGTGGAAGGAGATGGTGCAGCCATGGCTGGAGGCTGCTCTGGGGCAAAATTACCATCTTCTTCACTGCCAGGGGGACAAGGTGGGAATTACAGTATTTTCATGGAAGGAGAGAAACAATTAATAACATAAAGACAGTAGATCTACTTTTGTTGATGTCTTTCAGTCTCATCATCCCAAAACAAAGGCAAATCAACTGGCTTTAGATAAACTGCAAGCAGAGAGAAATTAGTTGATTTGTGGGTTTGTTTTTTTTTTTTAAAAAAAAGGCAACTTTTCCCAGCAACCCAGTATTAGCAAAAATGTCATTACCTCTGCAACATTGATTTTTGTGTTCTTTATGGTTCCTTTTCGATGTACTTTTCTGTGTTCTTTTCACACGGGTGACAGAGCTGTAAAGTTTAATTTTCTGACTAATAACTGAACATCCTCAGATAGAGACAGACTGTCAGGCATCATTAATAAATTTGGTAGGGAATAATGGGCCAGACCCACTTGTGGCGTAACTTTTGGATTTAACAGTACCACGCAAAGCGAGTGATCTGACTGCCAAGTTGTAAACAATGGTTTGAGTCCTCCCTTTTTTCCAGGGAAAATAAAGCATGACATAACAGGGTATTACATACCACTGGAGCCATCTCTTTGAGGTATCTAAATGCTTTCCATTGCTCTAATAGTTGCATTTTGCAATCTTCTGTTTGACTCTCGTGCCAGCCTAGGGGAGTGCTGGGATCTCATCTGTGGGAGTTGGTCTCTTCTCCCAGGTAAGAAGCAATAGGAGAAGAAGAAAAGGCCTCAAGTTGCACCAGAAGAGGTTTAAGTTGAACATTAGGAAAAACTTCTTCTCTGAAAGGGTTGTTAAGCCCTGGAATAGGCTGCCCAGTGAGATGGAGGAGTCACCATCACTGGAGGGATTTAAAAGACATGTAAGTGATGTGCTGAGGGACATAGTTTAGTGGTGGGCTTGGCAGTGTTAGGTTAATGGTTGGACTCAATCTTAAAGGGCTTTTCCAACCAAAACAATTCTATGATTCTATGAAATTAGACACCCCAAAGGTGAGGTTTCAGGACTTTCCGCTGACCAGGGCAAGGCAGAGACCCTCAGACACGACCAAACTGTGCAAACAACTGGACCAGGCAGTGGAAAGGCTCAGCAGCCATCACACTGCAAGGGATGCAGCCCCATGACCCTGCCCCGTGGTGTCTACCCAGAGCCTTAAAGCACAGGAAAAGCAACCATTTGGGGAGAGCAGAGCAGAGCAGATGGAAAACTCACTCCAGATTCACCTCTTTTCCTATACTCTGCCCTAAACCAGCCATCCTTAAGACCACACAGAATCTTCACGATTCGAGTTGTTCCTCCAAGTGTAAGCATCGGAGGGTCACACAGAAGCCTACTTGTTGGTGTGGAAGGGGCTCAATCATCAAAACCAAAGGGCTTTTCTTCTGCACAGCAGGCTCCTGTAGGATCACTCGGCCCTCTCTGCAGAGGCTGCTGGTTGCACAGATGCAATGGCCCAAAGAGGGTCCAACAGCCCCTTAGCTGAGTCCAGGGGCTGCTCTGAGCCTCGTGCTCCTGCAGCTCCTACCTTTCATGCACTGAGTTGTCCAACCTTCAGCAGCTGCATTACATGCACGCTTGGGTGCTTTGAGATTTCAGTTGTCTCCAAGCAGCTCAAGAAGGTAAATTTTGCAAGTAGAGGGAGTTAGACATTCCCTCCCCACCAAATATGTCCAAGTCACTGACTCAGAGGCACACAAGGAGCCCGGGGCAGGGTGGGGAACCACACAAAACCCCAGCTTCTTCAAGGCCCAGATTCAGCACCCTACTTCATAAACTTGTCTTCTAAAGGGGAGAAATCTTTACAATCTCTCCACCACGACACTCCTTACTCCTGGAGGCTACAGCAAAAGTGATGTGGGAAGAACAGACACTGGACTGGGGGAGGAGTATCCTTGCTACAATTCAGTCATTGTACGTGACTGCTTTGGGTATTTATTACTTCACACCCCCCCCCCCCCCCCCAACTTTACACAGTATGGGTTGTGGTTACCCTCTTCATAACCACACAAGGCAGAAAACAGAATGTTTCCTTCTTATCTTTATGCCACGCAAGAATTGCATCAGCTTTGCCTCCCCCGGAGCGACCACCTCCTTCCCCAGAGAGCTCCCAGAGGTTGTATTCGATCGCCCTTTGTGCTGCAAAGGTGCTGGCAAAACATGCTCCTGATGTTACCTGTGAGTGCTGTAGGAACTGCCCCCACCCCCCCATTCAGAAAAGCAGTTTTACAGAGTTATTTCTATTAGTGCACTGGTCTGAGGGTATAACAGAGTGAGGGAGTTCACTCAAACAAGGGACTGTGAAATAGTCCCAAACCTGGTAATACAGCCCACAGACTGAAGTGGGAAGCCTTTGACTCCATGTGTACCTCTGCCTGTCTTGATTTCAGACTATATATAAATAGTTTATATCCTCCCGAAGTCAGTGAGATCTCAAGCTCAATGTTAGGGTGAGCCAAACTGAGACCATACAGCATCTCTAGTTTCCAGTGCACCTCTCCTTACTGGTCTTCAATTTATCTTTCCTAATGCTGAGGCTCAACAACAAACCTTAGCCAATAATAACTTGAACACCAGCAGATATTAAGATTTTCCATGGCAAACAGCAGGACTTTACTTCCTTTTGGCTGGAGTCGATGGCAAGAAGTTTGGAAGATCTAACTACTGACATCAGGCAGAGAGAGTGGTAAGCTGAACTATCTCCCTCTTATAACATCACTCCTGGCTGCTGGGGGTTCCTGACCCCTGTCATGTAATAAAACAATCTCCAACCACGCCTCATATCAGGAGGCTGGGGACATGATTAATTCCTGGTCTCTCTCCAGAGTGACATGTTCTTTCTGCCTTGAACCCAGAATAAACTAATCATTGGCAAAAGAGGACTGAATTAAACTATTTGCATCCTTCTACCCAGAACTGGTAAAAACCAGGAGAGGAACCCATGCCCAAGCTTCACTAAAGAACAGTGCTTCCACTGCTGGAGGTGAGAAAATGCCTCTAGCCAATCCAATTTGCTACAGGAAAACACATACCATAGCTTCTTCCTTTAATGGTAGGCATGGTACTGTATGTGGGCAAGTGGCTTCCTTTGGGGATGGGCAAGCTGGTAAATATGATTATTTGAAGTAATACCTAGAGACTAGATCCCTACTGACCTAGTCTATATCAAAGGAGCTACACAGCCAACATATAGAAATTTTAGCCTAAGTATAGAAATGTCACGTTTCAGGTCTTGGGGGTTTCAAGATGAGGTGACTCAATTTTGGATGATCCTTTGAATTGAGGTCAAAAATAGTCACAAAATGTAGGGGAAAAAAAAAGGGGGGAGGGGGGGGAATGAGCATGATTATGAAATTGAAAACATAAGACGAGGAAAAGCTAAATAAGGCCATTTACTTACTAAGGAGGTACTGAGGGGAAAAGGAATGTGGCAGGATCTGAGCATGTTGTAGATTACGTAAGGGAAAGATACCAAAGCAAGGTGGTCTCCTATACATTCACAGGCAAGTTAACATACCTAAGCAAATTCATCCTCTCTAATTGGCTTCAGTTAAGTGCTCTACTCAGAGGTCTTCAGAATAATTTGGAGTGCCATTAGGATGCCTGGTACATGAAAAGCTTCTGGGAATTCAGCAAGAGTCACAGAAACTTCCCTAATGAAGCAAAGTGAAACAACCTCACCTGGTTTTGGAGGCTGCTTGTCAGCAAGGCACAGCCTGAAACACAATAGGGCTACACTCCAATGGAAAAATGAGAAGAGGAAAAAAAAAAAAAGGGGAAAAAAAAAAGGAAGCTGCTGATGAAACTCTCGGATTCATGAATATGGGCAGAAATAAACTGTGGTAAGAATGAGTAAGTCCCTGAAACACTGGAAATCATATTAAGAACATCATTTATCATATTCTGCTTGAAACGCACAAATCTGTCCAGAAAATTGCAAAATGAGCTCATGCTCAATATAAAGGGAAGGAATGAATTTCAAAAAGACTAATATGAAACAAATGTTAGCCCTTCATTTCTTCATGTCCTGGTTGAACCAAAGTCAACTTGCATCTCTGCTGGGGCAAACTCAGAACGTGACCCAACCTGACCGGATTTTGAAAGCGTGGCTGCAGATGAGCAGCCAGGGTCTAGGTGCCTCCAGATAAAAATCTTTCCTTGGCTAAGAGAAGATAAAGGCACCAAAGAACATGTCATCCTAAAAGAGTCAGAAATCTTAGTCATAGCCTTCACTACTCAGCTGAGGCACAAAAACAGAGCTGGAGATGGTCCTTTGTAGATAGTAGTGTACCCACCAGAGATAAGAGAGCCAAGGGAGTGATGCTGTAATAAACAGCAGGAGCAACATACAACAGAATTGGTGGAACAAGATATTCCTGTAACTTTTGCGGACATGACTGATGGATACCTGTGGAAGTTTAACCAGAAAGGTCACCAAGCAAGCTGCCTCTTATTTGCTGTTGTCTTCTGGCTCACTTTAGGGTGTTTTGATAAGGTGCTGCACAGCACACAGCAATGGATCAACATTTCCAGTGAAGTTCAGAGCAATGAGCACAGATTACACGCAGTTCTTGTAACCAATTCTCTTTAAATTTCTCAGTCAGGAACACCATGCCAAGCCTACACTGTGCAATGTCAAACAGCCTGGCAGATGGAAAACGATAAAGAACTCGATAACAAAAAAGTCTTGGTTGATTAAAAAGGTTGATATTTGTCATAGTTAAAATACCATAACACACCTCACAACACTTTACTAGGCACACCAGTTTGGGGCAAGTAGGCAGAAGGCAAACCACAATCCTGCCAACTTCTTGAGCAAATACAATTAATCCTGAGGTACAGTAACAGGAGAAGGTTATGCCAGGACAAGAGCAACATCCAAAGTTGCCAAATAGCTACTATCTAAATAGGAGAGATTTCAGCAAGTAAGTATTTGGGAACCTGACATACTTAAGACTATTGCAGCCGTGCCAAAGTCAAAATATGAGAAGCCTGCATTACAGGAAGGCCTGCAGGAGGACCTGGAGCAACTGGCTGTACCTTGAGGACATCCAAAAGCACTTGGCATGGCTCCTGTGCTGGCAGAAGTGCCACATGCCCACCCTGCTACTGACAACGAAACACAAACTGCAAAGGCGACGCAGATGCCAGGTGCTGCTGAACAGATGCTGGAGATGAGGAACAGAACACATGACAGGGAAAGTCCCGGAGGTGCTCAGGATGTGGTTTCTGTTAAAGGATTTCACCAAACAGTGGGTTACTCTAGGCTTGCTTTATTCAACAGCTCAAGAGTTGGGCCACCTACAGTTGCTATCCCGAGCCCTGTGAAGCTGAACAGCCTCTTGGCATCAAGGGATGGCTGGTCTTCTCCCCTGCCCCATCCCTACGTACACAGTATGTGCATTCAAGTGCATGTTTTGGGGGCAGTGAGAAGAGGTTGCTGCTGCTTTGTCATGTTTGTTTTCAATTTATTTATTTATTCCCTCTTTTCAGAGGTTCTGTGTAACAGCAGTCAGTGGAGTGAACAGACACTGACCCCTGCCTTGGGGCAAGGACATAGTCCTCCTCCCCTAGCCCAGTGCAGGAGCGCAGAGCACAAGCTCAGCAGAGCTGCTCTCTGTTACAGACCCAAACAGGGGGACTTTCCAAAAGCTGGTGAAAAGCATCAGCCGAGGTGGCAGAAGTGCCAGTGCAGTGGTTCAAGGCCCAAGAAAGAACTTGCATCACTCTGGGACAAAAGGGGCAGCAATAGCAATCAGCTATTGCTAGAGGGGAGGAAAAACAGCCAGAGAATTTAGCTCTCCATTATTATTGCTCTAAAGAACTTCCTTATAATATGACATAGGATATAAGGAAATGCAAAACACAAACATATGTTTGGTTTTTTTTTTTTTAAGAAAAAGACCCTAGGAAGGAAACATCATAGCAGTCAAGTGCATCTGGCCCACCGTTGGGCAAGCACATCCCAGGCACAGGTTGGAGCTGATGCTCTCTCAATTACTCTCTTATGTCATAGACCTAAGTCCCATACGCTGAAGCAAGGCCTGAACAACTTGCACCCCAAAAAATACCAAGTAAATCACTTTGAATTATCTGCCTGGAGGCTTTTGCGGGAGAGTTGCTCAAGGAAGGAAGAGCAGACAAAGGACACGGCCCAGAGTCCTGCAGGAAGAGCAGCCACAGAGCATCGCAGGGGGAGCTTTTTGAGGCATCCAGCCAAGGAAGCACACCAGAAACCTGACACATCACACAGTGGGAACTGCACGGGGGTTGCCCATGCTCTGCTCCGAAAACTGTGTGCGAACAGGAATGAAAAAGCCAATTAAGTGCAGGAGGTTGGGAGGTTGATGCCTTTGCTGTTGCCATGGCTCAGCAGTCTGGGACATGCCAGCTCACTGGATTAAAAACTAACCCGCAGTACTTGTGCCGAGGTCAGACTCCTAGTTGCAATGCAGATATACTCTGACTGGAGAAATAATTGACATGGGAACAATAATGAGAAAATCAATTGCCAAGTCAGATACCATCGACTGCAAAGAAAATTTCGTGCATGGAGGATTTGCAGGATAATGACCCGGGTTTTCTTTTAGGCCAGATGAGTTGATAGAGATGCAAGAAAAGATAACGTGGTTAATATCGCTGTCCTTGTTCCCCTACACTTCCTGCTGGAAATCAAAAGGAGTATGGCCTGATGGCATCCCAGGATCACTCTTCAGCCAAAATTTCAGGCTGCAGTTCAGTAAATGTTCAAAGATGAGCATGATTAAGGCCTTGTGACACTAGAACATTAATGGTCAGGGCCACTGCATAGTTTTCTTGACATTAGAGCCAATGTGTAGGCAAAACCCACAGCTCAGCATCACCCTGCATATCTCTGGGACACTTCACCACAGAAGGCCCACTGTTCTTGTGCTGTTATTTGCAGCAATACTAAAAGCCTTCTATCAGTGCTCCCCTAATACAGGCAGGCGCCAAAGTGTGAAAAAAGTCACCCTTTCCCCAGGATGAATGCTGTCCGAGAACACCTAATACCATGAGGAGCCATTCACTCTGTTTTGCATGATGTTATCTTCATCTTCTGTCAACGGTATCTACTGAGAGATCAACAGCAAACCTAAAGAAATGTTTATTATGGTCTTGCCTCTCACACCTGCCCCTCGTACCTTTGCTCTTTGCCTCAGAGGCAATAAAAGTGCAGCAAACTCCAGCAGAGACCTGCCTTCAGCTTACACTGTTGGGTTTTTCTTTTGTTGTAGTGCTAATTAAAGACAGTGTGCACATCACCATCACTATTTCTTCACTTGGAAGAATGAAGTATTTCTCCTCCGGGAGCACTCTCTAGTAATACATCCATAGGTACTTGTACGTGCTTGATAGAGACATAACATGAAAAAAAAATGCCAGGCATGGTTTTAGCCTGGATCATTTTGTGATTATGAAATGCTAGCATTAAAATCTTCCCTGTTAAACAAAATAGACAAAAAAAAACCCCCAAAATCAGGTGCAAAGGAGGCAAACAAGTGGTGGAGGAAGCATATGTGAGTACCCACCCTATTTAGCACTAAGCCCAGTGGGAGGCTCCTCACAGAATCACCAAATCTTAGAGATTGGAAGGGACCTCAGCAGATCATCTGGTCCAGCTGGGTCACCCAGAGCAGGGGGCCCAGCATCCTCACATCCAGGCAGGTTTGGAATCTCTCCAGAGAAGGAGACTCACAACATCTCTGGGCAGCCTGGACCACGCTCCCACACCCTCACACCAAAGAAGTTTCTCCACCTGCTCAGATGGAACCTCCTGGGTTCTGGTTTGTGACCATTGCCCCTTGTCCTGTCACTGGGCACCACTGACAAGAGTCCAGCCCCCTCCTCTTGCCCCCCAGGCCCCTTTATCTCTTGCTCAGCATTGCTCAGCTCCCCTCCCAGGCTGCTCTTCTGCAGCTGCACAGCCCCAGGGCTCCCAGCCTGTCCCCAGCACAGAGATGCTCCAGCCCCTCAGCATCTTCACAACCTCCGCTGGACTCCCTCCAGTAGCTCCTTCTCTTGAACTGGGGAGCCCAGAACTGGACACAACGCTCGGCTGACAGTTCCCAGCATCACGCTCTTCAGAGAGGGATCAATACCCCCCCGTTTCGCGGGTCGGTCCCTGCGCGGGGAAGGGGCGGTACCCGCGCCGAGCGGCATCAGTCCCCCAGGCGCGTGTGTATATATATATATATATATATATATGTGTGTGTGTGTAGACAGAGGGCTATCGCGACCACGTCGCGACCGGGACCGACCCCCGCCGCGGGCGGTGCCGGCGGAGAACAAAGCGGAGCCGGGAGGGCGCTGGGCGCTGGCCCCGGCGGGCATCGGGGCGGGGGTGGCTGCCACGGAACCCGCTGTCGCCCCTGTCGCCGTGACCCGCTCCCGGGCAGGAAAGGATTGCCCTGTTTTCGCACTCCCGAAGAGGATCGAGCGGGCAGGTAGCCCCGAATTGGACATCGCGGGTCCGCTCCCGGTACTGGAAGTCCCGCGTTCAGCCCGGTCCTGCCGCTCCCCAGAAATCGGTGGCAAATCCGAGGGCTGACGTCATCTTATCGCCGAGATATTTTTTTTAATTAGGTGGCGGCTAAATGAAGAGTGATGTAGAACAGTGTGAATATAATTATCCATTGTGCTGCGGAGAGCCGCCTATAGATTTGATTCCCCCCCCCCTTTTCCTCCCCTCCCTCTCTGAAAAGTACCAAGGACCTGGGGAATTCAAATCATCTCCTGATCCCTGTGCGCGGATGGAGCCTGTCAGACCCTGTGCGAGGGCTACTGACAAACACAAAGGAGCAACAATAACTGCACACCACTTACAGCACTGCGAGACTTATTCATTCATCGTAGCATAATCATTTTAGATGGCCATTGAAGAGAAGCATATGTTGCGGGCAGACATCAAAAGAACAACCAGGCGTTTAGATAAGACAAGCAAAACTCAGTTTTAAAGTTTCAGATCTAATCCTGGGTAAAGACCGAACAAAGAGTCAGGGAGCAAAAAAAATTATGTTATTTAAACTGACACCACCTAAATCGGAGCCTTTCTTCTGCGATCTCACACAAACACAGCGTGTTCATCACATTCAGCCAGCTTCATTACTATTTATATTACCGTACACTGGGCTGCACGCAGTCAATTCATAATTGTCCAGTTTTTTCTAATTAATCACAAAAGATTTTTGTTTTGCCTACAGCTAGTTCTGGGGTGACTCACAATGGCAAGCCAAAGCTCATACATCAAACACAGACCCTCTTTACTCCAGCCTTCTGCTGGAGGAAGCTGCTGGGCTCCCCGGGCATGCGCAGCCCCGGGCAAGAGAGAGAGAGGAGCCCTGCGCTCTGTCCTCTACCGTGTGACTTGTTATTTTTATCTGATGCTTGCATTCTCAGCCCAAACCCAGAGATTTTTTGGCAAGATTTCTGGATTCAAAGCGTTCGATTTCCCCCCTCTCTCTCATATGCACACGCATGCTCCTCTCCCTGCTCTAGAAAGCTGCTCGAGATCTGCACGGCTGCAGAGGAATCAAATATTGTGCAAACTTCCATGCTATCAATATTTTCTTAATGAGCTCAGTGTAAGCAGTGAATGCTCTAGCAGAGAGGCTGAGCCAGCTGCTGGACCTCTCCAGCTGCGACAGCGACGAGCCTGGCTGGTGACATTTGCAATAGGCCAGGTCGCTCATTCCTCCTCCACCCACAGCACGAAGAGCAGCTACTCTGATGAGTAAATTCTTTTGGCTGCAAGGTGGCTACTTGGGGAAGTCACAGCTTGCCAACCTGAGCCAGAGGACAGTGATTTGACCTCTATTTCTTGTGCTGCCAGAGGTTTAGGCACACAAAAGCTATTCCATGAACAAAGAAATGGGGCAATTTGGCTGATAACAGCACAACAATGTTATTTCTCCACATGTTAAGAAAAAAGGTCAGTTCTTATTTAAAAAAAAATAAATTATTTTTTAATCATTGATGAAGTTTGCACTACCAACAGTTAAGATCAGATGGATTAATATAAAGAACAGAACACAACAAACCCACACTGTCTTTAAAACACACACCAACTTAAGGCTTGGAAGTTTTCGGGTAAGATGCATCTCGCGATGCAATCTTCTTTGATCACATTCTGCCCACTGCTGGGTTTACAAGGAGTCAGCACAGTGGCAGAAGAGGAGCATTTTATTAATGAACCCCCATGCTCAGCCTGGCCGTTTTGGAGTGAAAATGTCTGTGAAGCCAAAACTGGTTTCTTTCTAAAGAAACACAGGAAAGCAAATAGCTACTGAGAGCAAAATAGGTAAGATTTTAACAACATGGAAAAAGAGGTTTCATATGCCTATGTTTAGCCCATATCTGGGGATAAACTGTAGCAGCTGTTCTATCACCCAGGGACCCCCTCCCCAGCAGAGAATGGGGATCAGGAAAAGAAACCCACACTGAAATAAAAATGGATTTAATGAAATAGCCAAACTAATACCAATATAAAAATACATAAAGTTGTACTCAGCCCAGCAGATGTGCGATGGTCACAATAAACAGGGAAGCAGCCTTAGGAGCAGGATGGTGAGTTCCTCCAGGGCTGGGAAGAAGGAAGAGGAGGATCAGAGGAGTCCTCTTCTCAGCAAACATCCCCCTTTATACTGAGCATGACACTCGTGGGCTGGGATACGCCTGTGGCCAACTCATCTCAGCTGCTCAGGCTGAACCCAAGCTGCTGATGGCCTGCAGACCATGGCTGGCCCGGGAGTCTGTCCCAGTAAGACCAGGATAGTATCTGATGGTGTAGAGGAAAGAGTATCTCTAATTTATTGCAGAAGATTTCAAGTAGTTGTTTGAGGAAAAAAATGTTATATTTGGAAAGGCTTAAAACATAGGGAAAAATTAATGTTTCGATAAACTTCCATCAGCTGGTAGCAGAATGCTTTCTCTGTGGTCTAAGGAGTTAAAAAAAAAATGAGAGAGGGGAACAGAGAAAGCTCCTTTTCTCAGGTCACATGGGGACTAAACTGTAATGTAAGATTTCTGAATGTACAGCCATACCTCCCAGTGTGGCCCAGTTCAAGACATCCCTGCCTCCTTGCTTGGGAACTTAGAGCATCCCCAGTAATCTGCTGTCATTTTCAAAGTCAGCCAGGAGAAAAGTAGTCCACAGAAACTCAAAGGATAACCCATGAGAAATATCTTGAGGGATCAAGACAAACTGTTTTATTCCCAGAGCCAAACCCTAGTTTTCCACTGCAGTGTCTGGATGCACACAGGAACTGGATGTTACAGGAACAAGTCCACCAGCACATCATAGCAGACTCTCAGATCCACCATCCTGATGCCAAAAACAGCCTTTCCAGGAGCCACAACAAGCCCTGACAGTGTCCTTTGCTTTTTCCCTTTCCCACCCACCATCCCATGAGCTAACAATAGCAAAGTCTCCTCTCCTTGCTGTCAGCCCCTCGCCAGGACCCCCCTTTGTTGTGGCATGTCCACCACCACGGGTGACACCAGTAGCCCCACCTGGGGCTGCTAAAACCCGGGTGACAGCAAAGCTGTAGATCCTGTGCTCTTTCCAGTTGCAGGGAGCCAGGTCCAAAGCTCAGTGAGCCCAGGGGAATATTTTTCAATTGGCTTTAGCAAGCAGGCAAGGCTCCCATGGTCTGTTGTCACCTTGTGGTAAGGACCGTAATTTTGCTGGGACAAACTGCTTATTACCCAGTTGTGAGCTTAATAATAACCAGGGGCTGTGATTCCTCCTAAGGAACTGAGGACTTGAATTAGGTATTATTAATACCAACAATATTGCACTAACGCAGGAAAAATAGCGGTATTAATAATAATGTTCTCTTAATGGCTGCGTAAATACAAGGTAAGTAGTGTACCTGGCTTCTGAGGAGTGTGAAGCCAAACGATGATTTCCTCTCAGGGTAGTGATAAACAACTCAGTCATACAGTTTTAGTAATAATTGGCTTGAAGGGAAAAAAAAAAAAAAAAGATATATATATATATAAAGCACAGTCACAGGTTAACTACATTATAATTACAGGGTGTAATTTCAGCCCCTGCTCCCAGAGTGGAAGGCACAGTTTTTATCTGATCAGCCTCCGTCTGTAATTCCCTGCTAGGTCTGGGGCTAAGCGCGGCTGCGCTGGTTTTCCAAGTGACTAAGCGGATATACAGACATCACAACCCGCCCCAGGTCACGGGGAGCTGGCAACAGGCTCAGCAGAGGAACCTCTGGCCGTGGGCACATGGGTCCTGGAGCAAAAAGTGGTGGCGGTGGCCACCAGTGCATGGGAGTCCCCATGCTGCCTAGACAGGGTTTTGGAGCTAAGCCTGGTGGTGTTGCTCAGGGTTGTTCCAAAAGTGACCGGGGTCTGTGGGTATGGTGGCCCCAACTGGCAGCAGGAACCGCTCCTGTCACCATGCTGAAGCCAGGACAAGGTGTCTCCAGACAGCTTAGGAAATCCTGCTGCCTGGTCACCTCCCCAAAACACTCTAATTCCTTCCAAAATCAGAAAATAATTGGTTACGCCACATGATAGGGAGAAGACCTCCTGAAAGGCTCTCTTAGGAGTAGCTGCAACAGACAAAGATGAAAGCTGGGGACTTTCAAATCTGGGATCAATTTTCAATCCCTGGGGACTGAAATCAGGGACCAGTTGTAACTTGAGTGACGTTTTCCAGGGAAAGGATAGAAGCCCATCTTCTCCTGTTGTTGCTCCTTGAATTGTCACACAGAGACTGTAGCTGGGTGAGAAGGAAGAAGCCTACCCAAAAATGTTGGTATTTACCCCCTTGCAAGAGGCCCTCGAGCAGCAGCAGAGCCCATTCTGCCATAACTCTGCCAGAACCATGGGTTTCCTCTTTATTTCCCTAAAAACCTTTCACGGGAACCCAGGTAGCCCAAGCAGCAGGGGAGGTGGCTGGAAGTGACTTTCTGTCACTGGTGCATTAATGGAGTGGTAAGATAAATGGAACATCTCGACACAATGAACGGGTTTTTTGCCTGCTGGCTGCTCTTCGATGGGGCTCGATTTGCACGGGGCTGCCCGCTGAGCTGTGTTTCTCCCCCCTCCTTAGCTAATCATCCAGTCCCCCTAACAGATTCTTTAAAATAAAGCATTTTAGGAAGACCCTTGGTCACACCCGGAGCGTATCTATATTGCCAAACACAAATAATTTCAAATAGATGGGGCAGCTCGGGGAAAAAGCCGTGAAGAATTTCAAAGGGACTCAAAAATATGGAGTTGTGGGGCAGGGAAGCTGCTTTCCTCAGGATGCTTGAGAACAGACCCAGACTGATGGATTGCCCAGAGAGAGATGATGCACCCCGTGAATGATGCGGTGTAATTCAGGTCAACCCTCACGTCACCCACGGGGCTTGCAGGAGACCCCTTGCTACCCTCGGTGTCTTTCCTCAGAGAGTAGGACCTATGCTGTGATTTTATTTTTATTTTTTTTTATCAGGCTAAAGAGGATATATTTTATCATAATGGTTTCAAATCCAATGTGTACAGGCCAACACAAATAGGGTATTACAAGTTGAAGAACTGTACCTCAGGCACCATTTTATTAGAACTAGTGTTTACATCAAACAATACATCCTAAGTACTTCATATTAAGCTTGGACAAATCATTTGCCTGAGGATTAGGGTGTTGTGCCATTGAAATGTAATCCTCCTGTTGATTTTCCTCTTTTTTTTTTTTTTTAAATTGCAAAAACAAAAACGTTAAAATTATTAAATTTTAAAAAAAAAAAACAGAAGCGTGAAAACCTTAGCTTCGATTTGACGTGTTAAATAAAACAAAGGGAAAACTACCAAGGTGGGTTTGCAGACAAGTGCCTGAACAGCAGGTCAGATTTTCCGCTGTGTAGATCAACAAAACTCTGCAGGGAAACAAAAACACAGTGATGGGTTTAGTTGCTTCAGGGAGCAGGGGAGAGTGGGATGGGGTGGCTGCTCCTCATCAGGGACCCAGCCCAGACGAAATTTGCAGTGTTAATGCAAATTGTAAGCAGGCTCATCCTCTCTGGTGTCACAAGAGAGAGATGTGCCCCACATACACACCTCAGCCCTTTGCACTACGCAGGAAGGGAAGGCACGTTTCTCCCCAAGCCTTACACATCCATGGTGTTTCTTTTCACCTGTGCAACACTTTTCATAAAAGGCACCCCAAAGGATGAGTCCTTGGGCACGCAGGACATCCCTAGTGGGAGCTGCCATCGTGTACTATAAAGCAAAGCTCGACATCAAGGTGACCACAAAACACCTTCCTTCTCCTCACAGGGATTCAAGCTCAGGTCAGAGGCAATGGGACTATTACAGAAACGCAGTCCCTGAACTGAAACCCACAGTATAGCTGTGGGGACTGTTCTCAGCAGAAGCTCCATAGCAATGGCCAAGGAGGATACATTTCCATCCCAGCTAAGAAAATACAAAGCACAGTTCAGATATAATGATAGATACTATAATATGTATGTAGAAGTGGTGCTGAGGGACATGGTGTTGTGGTGACCAGGCAGTTCTGGATTAATGGTTGGACTTGATGAATCTCAAAGGTCTTTCTACTGAGCTGCTGGCTAATTGAAGCTTCAGGAATCAAGTGGAAACAAGGGGGGAAGCAATTCTCTGTCCTCCCCTCTGCTACACCTTTGCCAAGCAGGTCCAGGCTGTTCAATCCCCAGTTTCTCTAGAGAATCAAGAAGGCGGAGTAGGTACAATGTAAGAAATCAACATCTTGGTTTGGGTACAAGTGTGCCAACGAGGATTTCCGTTAATGATTCACGGAGAATCCGTACTTGTGAAATCTAGCACCCAATACCTTCCAGGAGTATGAGATAAAGAGAGAACTGGGGTGTGTAGCCACCAGTGAGTGCAAATACCAGTGCACAGTGTGCTAGTCACTGGCTTCCATGACTACAGCTGCATCAAAGTCCTGCTCAGAAGGAGCCAAGCCTGGTGAAACTTCTTCACTCCTAAAGGCATCCACACAGTGGGCAGAAACAACAACATGAATTGCTCATGGAATATGCCTTGGGAGATACTGATACTTGGTATTTAAGCCTATCTAGGCTTCTGTAAGACTTTTTACAGCCAGAATTCTCCAACAAATTACCTATGTATGCTTTGGTTTTATATATGTTCATCTGTGTCTAGTCGTATACACATATTTGCATATAATATTGCATCTTTGGGAATGACATACTGAATGACACACTGAATAGATATAGATCAAGATGTAGATAAAGACATGAGACATCTATGAAGAGGTTACCCAACACTGTGACAAGTGGTGGCATATGCACACTTCCAGAATTTGTGGAGCTGACCACACACTCAAACACAAGATGAAGGCGTTCTGCATAAAGAATTGAGCCCTCACCGAGGCAATCACCTCCATCCCTTTGGAAACAGAGTCAGGGAAGATGACAAGTCAAAAAAGTCCTGCACAGGCAGCTCCCACAGGGCTGGATGCCCAAGCACTTGAAAGTCCTGTGGCCAGGATGATGTTTGCAGGGTCTCCATCAACGCATCTGGTTTGAGGGGGGATCCACAAGACGCAGCGTAGATGTTTCCCAGCCCCTGCCCATAAACAGAATTCCACGGATGAGTATCAGGGTGTACAAGAACTGCAGCAGCAGCAAGTACCATGGTTTTCTTGCAGACAACACAGTTAATACTTTCAGAAACAAACCTCAGGCTCCAAATTACACTCTCAGGCTCCGAGCATTTTTCTATCGAGTTGGAGCTGCTGTGAACAGCTCGGCGTTTTGTTCAAACCAGCCACGTACTGAGAGCTGTCTTGATATTTCCTCTCCTTATGGGCCCACTCTAGAAAGCCATGGCTCCCAAAACAGCAGAGGGGAAGGGGAGCATTGACTCGCTGAAGCAAGGCTCATACTAATTGGATCTCCCAGTAGGTCCCATCCTGTCTGCAGCCTCAGCGTAGCACCTTGGAACTGCTTGAAAAGCCCCACGTTGCTGAGGCTCCAAGTAGCACTGGTAGCTGCTGCTAACTTGGCTTTAAGGAGAAGTTTCACAGCGATCACACATGGGTGAGCAGGTTAAAAAAAAAAAAAAAAACAAACCAAAACAAAAACAAAAGCAAACCCCGAGAGGTAGAACCTGAAAAATTAGGAAATGATAAGGAAATCGGGAGCATTAGGCAGGAGTATTGCACACAAAGGGCAATAAACATGTGGAATAAATTAGGGGAGTAGGCAGTGGAAGCAAAGCATGTAAATGAGTTCCACAGACACCTCGGTGTGTCGCTGGAGAAGGAGGGGATGGGGGAGGAGGATGGAAAAGCAGGAAAGTGGCATTAAAAGGACCTTTTCCTGTTCCCATGGCCTTTTCCTGTGGTCCTTACACTCTCGGTATGCTCAGGTATCGCTGGGACCCCAGATGATATTGGTGGGTACCGTGTTTAAGAGAACCTAGGCACACAGTTTCTCTTGGTTTACATGAAACACCAGCTGGCCTTCAAATAATAATATTAATGTCTCTATCACAAACTAAAACATAAGTGTCTTAATTTCTCTGAAACCTTGAACTGTCAATTTTACTGGCCTCCTGAGAGGACAGGGGAGAGTACTGAGATATAAAAATAAAAGGGAAAAAAAAAAAAAAAAAAAGGAAACAGAAGAGAAAGGAATTCACAAAAGAAGCATGTTCTGGCTTGAGAGAGCAAAATACGGTATGCCTGTTCACGGGAGGGGAGGAACAGATTTGATAATAATAAAAATAATAAAAATAACTTGGTCACAAGCTGCAGCTGCCAGAGGTAATCTTATAGCACTGGTTTTACTGGCACTCTGATGCCTTGCCCAAACTTTAACACTAGGTTACTCACTAAGAGGTTTGTTCCCACCGTGGGACACACAAACGCCGCTGCGATTAGCACGAGCAGGAGAGTCACATAAACGCAGCGGAGAGAACAGCCCCTTGTGCACATATACTTTTTTTATGATAAGGCTGTGCAGTTAACCCTTGGGTTGGGTTGGGTTTTTCCCCTCTGAGTCCCACCAGGTTCACTTGCAGCGATGGGCTTGGAGCTGCAGCCAACTTTGCCTCCCAGCCCCAGGACTTGAGGGGATGTTGCCCTGTCAACAAAGTAGATGTGAGACAGAACTAAGAAGGTGGTCAATATAGGTGGGCTTTCTCCTGAGTTGTGTGGGCATTTGAACTTACCCTGATGGTAATAAAGCATTTAGTGCAGGCCAGGCAGCAGATGGGGCTGGGGACCAGCAGTGGTGGCTGCAGAACTGTGGTGAGGGCTGCTGCAGATAGAAAGAGCCGGCGCAGGTAGAGTAAGCTGAAGGTTTCACATGCTCTACACAGACTTTTGTTTGAGTCATGGAGAGAGGTAGGAGACCATCACAGACAACTCAACCCATGGCTCGCATGAGGGGACCAAGGCTGCCGCACACCACCCCAGCCCTCTGCAAAGGTGAGTCACAGAAATGACCCAAGGGCTGGAACCCCTCGCTGGGAGAGCTGGGGGTGTCCAGCCTGGAGAAGAGAAGGCTCCAGAGAGACCTTCTGGTGGCCTTTCAGGACTTCGAGGGGCCTGTTCAGAAAGATGGAGCAATCATTTTTTTTCAGGAGAGGGTAGATGTGCCTCTGCTGCCTCAAAAATAATCATGGGAAACCACATCCACTTTTTCCCTGTCTTCATTTCATACACTATCCTGTGTCCTATGCTTAGCAGCAGATAAAATAAAGCTCGATCTTAACAGAATTACAGTTGAAAAATGAATGCATTGACTGAAACACCAACCAACAATTACAAGAGGTTTTTCTTTTAAATAAAAACTCCTTCCTACCTTGGTGGCCACTTGATGATAATTGGTAGAGGAGTCGCTTCTGGATTCCGTCATACTGTCACTAACATGCTGCTGGATCTCCAGGTGTTGACACAGTTGCAGAAGGTACAGATAGATGTAACAACAGCTCTACTTTTACAGTCAAGGGACACATGAAAAAAAAAAAATCACTACATTCAGAGCCTACCAATCTCCTCATCCCAAAACGTCATAAATCCTAAGGCCAGGGACACCAGAATATAACCCTAAACCAACATGTTTAGAAGAGGACAGATACTTGTACCACCCACTCCACAATCAGTTTTAAGTAAAACCAAGGAGTAACAAAGTCTCCTGGTAGTAAAACCCCCCCTGTCATCCGTGGGCCACCTGGCTAATTTCCTGGGAGACACACTGCAAAGGAAAGAGGAGCAATTAGGAAGCTTGGCCACCTTATGCTCCACAAGTTATAGCCAACACCCCGGCACCCGAGGCTTGGCCACCCCAACCTGCACCCCAGCAGAACGGAAACTCCAGCAGCAATTTTCTCTCTCCAGGCAGGGCTGTGAGGGGCACATAAACACTGCAAGCCAACGCTCTTCCCTGGCTTGCAGACCTTCTCCTTGCCCAGCTGACTTATCTGACTCACTCTGAACAAAATTTGGAGAAGGACTGATCATGCCCTCACTTGCCTGGGAGGCATTGCTGAACCATCATCGGAAATGGCCTGATTGCTATGAACAAGGGGAAAGCACATTTTGAAGGGGCCTAGGCAGGGATGCCAAGACATATCACGCTGCTCAGCTATCTTCAGAGTCCTTCTGTGGAAGTTCACGGGAGGCACTTAGGGACAGGGTGAAGGGCAACGGTTGAGGAGCCGCAGGTCTGTCCATCACTCGGAGGACCCTACGGAAAAGGCCGCCAGGATGCCTTCTGCCAGCAAGATTCACGTTGAATACCAGAGCCTGAGTCTGGGGGAGGCCGTTGAGCTTAGGGACACGGCAAGCCTTTGAGGAGCAGCCAGAGAAATGTGACACAGCCACAGAAGGAAGGCAGCAGTAGATGCATGCAACCATTCCCACCCTGGACGCTGCCAGGGCGACGGCAAGGAGGGGAATCTGAAGTGACAGGACTGCTTTCTTGCTCAGTGGGGTGAATCCGGGACACGGGCACAGCTTAAAATGTGGCTTCCCCATCACTTTGGGTTCAAACCTCAGCATTATTTTTTTTTAAGCAGGGTTGTGGGCTTTGCTTCCTTCCCTTGAGGATTTTCCCTCCTCGTGAATTTGTCAGTAAAACCAGAAGAGAGCTGGTGAGGGTGTGAGGGATGACACGATGCCTTGGCAGCAAAACCTCTTTGTCCAGATCTCCAAATAGGGAGGCCTGGAGGTGGCTTTCCTAAAGTGAGGAGTGCCCCTGGGTGCAACCGGTGCAGACTGTCCCATCTATCATCACCTGCAGGATCCAGCTCTCTGTCTGGCATTGTTAGATGCTCTCCTGGCAAGTATCAGCTTGAATAGCGCGGATTCAAAGTACCCTTTTTGTCTTTATTTTCTAACTTCTACTTAGAAACAGGTCAGCACGTGTTTTTGGTAAAATTTTCACCTGCTTCCAAGTCAGGCTGTTTGTAAGATAAGGACATAGCTACACAGGGATCAGATTTTTAAAGCACTGAAGTACCTGAAAGTGCAGAGAGACACCTAGTTTCCCATTGCCCTCAGTGCAGAAGCACTGGGCACAGACTAGTGAATGTAATGCCAGTATAGAATACTGGAAAAATGTGAAGAACAAGGGACACGGTGCCCTTCATCTCTCTGAAGTGTCAGCAGCTTGCAAGTCATGTTTTGCAACTCAATCCACACTGGACAGCCACGTGTACTGGGGACAATCTAATTAGTTGTAGTCAATTCTTTTCCTCAGACTACAAAAGCATGGTACTTGTGTACCGTGTGATGATTCCATCTCCTCCTAGTTAGTCCCTGTGACAGAAGGAACATAAAAGAAGTCCCAGGTTCCAGTCTGGTTCCCAGTCTCCCTACCACCATCCTTTCCATCCCCACCCCAGCACGCTCATCAAGCTGGCCAAGAGGTGAATGAGGAGCCACACTAAAAACGTGCCCATGCAGAGCACGCCATGCATGTTCACACCAATAAAAGTGAAATGTTGACAAGTTTGGGCCTTAAATATGTCAGCATTTATTCTTATGGCTTAACTAATCATTCTGTATAATGTTGCTTAAGCAAATTTACACTTCCTAGTGAATAATGTATAAACCAAGACTCAGATGAAGGCAAATTTTTACCAAAAAAACGCCAAACAAAACCAACAGTAAAACACTTCAAAATTATACTGGCAACAGAACCACAACCTGCATGGCAATTAGACACAATGTTAATCGGATATGAGCAAAAGGTACCAGAGTATTACTTTTATGAGCCTGGGAATGACAATCAAGCTCCTTCCAGCTCTCATTCACCATTCCCTTTAAAGCGATGATGGCATTTTTATTATTAGATTCAAATTCCTCCTCTTGTTTTATATCTCGAGAGTCCAACTGGCTTTACAAACAGGTAGTTCCTTAAGTCACTCTCTTAAGGAATTAATCGTGTATGGAGCTGCTGCTGCACTGAATCGCTTCTCTTTTCAAATCCATCTGTCCATTGTCATTTTTCATGGACTCATCCTGATGAGAACTGCACCCACACCACCACACCATGCAAAGGGGACTGAGAAAAGTCACCTCAGCTTCTCCAGGATCGGTGCTCTAGGCTGCCAGCTTCACTTAAAGCCTGTCTTTAGGGGACAGGTAGGGCACTGTGGGCACCCTCAAAGATTCCCACTCAGCTCCTAAGTCTCTCAAGTCCCCTAACACAAAGAAAAGCCATCACAGTGTCACGGCTGGCTCACAGCACAGGGGATGATTGAAGCCCTGTCTGAAGTAGGGTTTCTCCCGTTGTGAGACCTTACAGCACATCTTCAATCATAGAACCATTTTGGCTGGAAGAGACTGTTATGATCATCAAGTCCAACCATTCCCCCATCACTGCCATGTCACCACTGACCCATGTCCCTCAGCACCACATCTCCATGGCTTTGAAACCCCTCCAAGGATGGGGACTCCACCACTGCCCTGGCCAGCCTGGGCTAGGGCTTGACAGCCCTTTCAGGGAAGAATTTTTTCCCAATATCCAACCTAAACCCCCCCCCCCCTGCACAACTTGAGGCCATTTTCTCTTCTATCTCTTGTTTCTTAGAAGAAAAGACCAAACCCCCACCTGTCTCCAGCCTCCTTTCAGGGAGTTGTCAAGAGTGAGTGGGGAGCACCCCTGCGATGCCAAATATCGGGGTTCAGCTGCCCTGGGTGTGCTAGCCAAAGGCCACTGCTGGATTAAGTAGCTTGAGCATACACCTGCAAGTGGGAAAATGAGCTCGGGCATCTCTCCCTCTCCAGTCCTGCCAGTGCTCCCAGCAAAGGGCAGTGGGATCGCTCCACAGGTGTTCCAGCACATCAATGTTTCCAGCGCTGCTGCGTAGGTGTCACTCCAAAACCATAAAGAACACAGAAAGTGGAGAGCCCAAGCTGAAGCCCTCAAATAGCAGATACTCTTCTCCCCCCCTACATGATTTTACAGGCTGGGGAGTGACGTTAGCTGAAACCTCCATTGCACAGCTTTCCTCAAAAAATCAGCCTAAAACCAGCCTCGGAAATGCTAGCAGTGGAACGGAGAAGACCTCATGGATTTAAGGGCAGTAATTAATACTGAACCTTTAGGTGTAGTGAGGCAGCTGGGCTGCGGGGTCAGTAGGAGGCACGGTGTTGGTGAATGATAATTGCACTGTACCTACAGGCCTGAGCTGAGCACCCTACAATTATGGGGGAGGGTTTCCTGGGCCTCTTGCAAAAGCGCTCAGGTTAGAAAGGTCTCACCAGGCAAGCTGGAAAGACCCTTCTTCTCCCTGTGAGACAGACTCTAAAGCCAGGGTGGCCTGGGTAGCTGAAGCCTCTGAGGACAGGGCACAGACAGCACCTGAGAAAGAAGGATCCTTCAGACCACCCATGTCCTGCTGGCAGCAAGAGGGGGTGTGCTCTCTGCTATGTCTTTATACACAGAAGCATCTATTCAATACCTTGAGGCACTTTGAACTGGTCCATCAGATGAGTTGAGGGGGGGTAAATGGGACATGGAGCTCAGCCCTGTGATTACCATGGGATAAGAGAAGCAATCCTCCCCTCTCTCTCACTATTTTGACTTCCACCACAATTATGTCCCTGTACTTTGCTCCCTGTGATTACCATGGGATAAGAGAAGCAATCCTCCCCTCTCTCTCACTATTTTGACTTCCACCACAATTACATCCCTTCTCTAGGGTGGGGGAGGACCATACGTAGGTCTCCTCACCTGTTTTGGCCAAGGAAACCTCTCTCCATCCCTTGCCACACTGATGGATGGGGGAATACCTTGGCTGCATCCCGAGATGCCTGTAGACACCGAGAAAGCATCCTGCAAAGATGGAAGAGGGTCTGTGGAGAGCAGCAGTGCTGGTGACACTTTGCAGAAGACCCGTTTTCTTGACGCCTGGCCAAGTCTGGTTCCTCTGGAAATAAAATAAACAAGCATTAAAGAATGCTGTCTTCCGTATGATCCAACAAAAAGACAGTTTGCCTACTGTTAAATATCAGCAACGCCCAACCAAACTCCAGTACCAGTAAAACACCACTATGGGTATTGATAAGGGGGCCAAACCACAAAGTTTTGAGCCATTTATGAGCCATGGCTGCAAAAGCTTCATCTGAGCTCTCTCATTCTGCAGGCTTATGTACAGGACACATATAGAGAGGTAACCACGTTACCTGTATATTGAGCCCAGTTGCTTGGTTTACACCGAGTCGTATCTTCCGTTACTGACACTTGCTCCTTGGCCAAAATACAGCCAGGAACGACCCACTGCTGCCCTCAGTAGCTTATTCAAGTGGCTCATCACCCGCAGTGTCCATTATCTTGCATTTGAATTTGTCTGGCTCCAACTTCTGGCCTCCAGCTTTGGAAAAGGTCCCTTCTGTTTGAGGCATTTTCCCCCCAGGGAGATACTGCCATGCAGGGCACTTGTTCACCTCAGGCTTCCACTCCCAGCACCAGCCCCAAAGGCAGAAGCCTTTAGTGACTCAGCCTGGCACTAAGTAAACACCCCGACTCCATGTGAATGGAAAGGCTGTCCAATTGGCCTTCAAGACAAAAATTAATCAAAAAAGGAAAACAATAAAATCTTGCAGGTCCCTGATGTAGGTTTTAGTCTCCCTTTGCTGTCTAGGGGAAGGGAGAGGACAAGGGCCCCTCAGACCCTTTCTCCCAGCCATGACCAGGAGCGCATCCATCCCACCCTCACCTCACGCTGGTTTTCAGCTCCCCTGGGGCTGAAGAGCAGCTAAGACCTCGGATCTGGCTTCTAAGCTGATAATTGCAACCCCTTCACTGGCAGAAGGCGGCTCTCATGCCATTTTGACCCAAACTATGTCTTCTTTCTGTATATTTTTAATTAGGCTCAAGAATGCAGAAAAACCAGCGTGAGATCCTTTCATTCCCCTTTGTTTGGTATCTGTTATTATGACATTAAGTGTAGGGTTTTGTTGTGGTGGAGAGTTCCAAATCCTCTTCGGTTCTGCTGCTGTAGCCATGGGTTGGTGTACGTTAAAAGTGGTCATTTTCGGATTAGCTTTTCCTTTCCCTTTGATGCTGTCTGAAATGCTGAGCCAGTTAGTTGGAAAAGGCTTTTTTAACCTCTTTTGTTGCCCTTCCTCTCAACCAATGTCAGGGAGAGGACGAAAGCTCCCAGCTCTCTTAAATCAGAAAGGAATTTCCAAAGGGTTTCAAGCTTTGGTTGCCACTTGTGGCTGGGGTTACCTAACCAAAAATAGAGCAGGTTTGTTTTCAAAGGAGCAAGCAGAGAGGAGCCTCTGTTGTTGTCGTCATCATTGTCATCATCATCATCATCATCGCTGCCGGTGTGCCTGTTCCCTGGGAATTTAGGAGTCCTGAGAGCAGAACCAGGGATCAGCAGCAGCAGCACAGCTCTAAACTTTTCTCTGGGTAATGCATGTTTTAGTGGTGGGGATCAGCAGTTGGGGATAAAGTTCTTTTTTCTGTTTTCTCTTCCTTTTTTGACTCTCTCTTTTTTTCTTTTCTTTTCTTTTGGATTTGGCAGTTAATGGGAAGCAGAACAAAGACTGAACAAATGCTAGATTTCATGTACTCTTTGTATTACACCAGCAGCTCTATGGGTTCTTTCCAGCTACACAAGATCTACACTCTTTGCAGTTGTTTCTGTGGGATGCCTGATAGGAGGAGAGAGAACTTTCCAGCCTTAAGCCCTTCCCACCTTAACCATTCATATCATTACAACTAATCCTCAAGGCTGTAGATTGAAAGAAAATTGAATCCACTGGGGAGGGGTGGAAAAAATAGGGGGAAAAAAATGTTTACTTAGGTAAAAAAAAAATACACACTGACACAACTTTTTCAGCCACCCTAGAGATCATCCCAAATATTCGTGTGAAAGTCGGGCAAATGGGGGGGGGGAGGGGAGGGGGGAGGTCGGGGGTGGAGGGGGTGTGCGGGGAGGGAGTGTTTATGTCAACATGGCTGGGTGATGGAATAATGCAGCCCAACGTGAGGTCAAAGCCGCGGGGCATGTGAAGCCACAGGTTCTGCAGGTGACAGGTGCTGCTCCAGCAGCTCGGATGGGAAGGAGCCGGAGCTGCTCCCGCTCCCCTCCCGCCCTCGCCCAAGGCATCGCTAACCGGGCAGCGGGGGCTGCCCTTGCGAGAGCGGCTCTTGTGCTTTACACAAGAAATATTCCTGATCCACCGGAATTATTTTTACCTTGGGAAACCTGCTTCCTCTTTTTTTTTTCCTCTTTTTTTCCTT
>JANVCC010000270.1:3371721-3396920 GCA_025345505.1 Todiramphus chloris collaris
CCCCCGCTGAATGACATTACAAAGAATTTTGTTAAAGAAAGCCAGACTAATTGCTGCCAGAAGAGTCTTTTCATAGAAAAGTCTGGTTTTCATAAGGCAGTTTCTGTGGGTGTTGCGGTTAAATCCAAACCTAGTGGAAAAGGGATTTTTTTTTTAATTTTTTTTTTTTTTTTTTTACTATATTTTTTTAAATACCATTTTTCTCAGCAGCAGGAAAGACCCGAGCTTTAGTTAAAAAACTATTCCGGGACTCACAGGGCAAACATTGCCAGGAGAAAACGCCGGCGCGCTCCCGAGCCATCGCACGTTTGCCGGGCGGTTCTTTCCCCTCTCCCGGAGCAGTTTCCCCGTTGCTTTCCCCCCTACAGCACCCGGGGTGTCCTGGCAAATCCCCTCGCAGCTTCTGCAGCAGCTTCGCCCGGCTCGGGGCACTGCGGGTTCCCCGGGAGCCTGGGGCGGGGAGGATGGGGAGCTGGCGGGGTGTGAAGTGCGGGCATCCCGGAGGTGCCCCGACATTCTGCTCTCTTGGGAAAGCCTCGGGCCTCACCTGCGGCCACCCCAAGGAGCCGAGGAGGGGGTAGGACGCTTCCCGAAGCCCTCGCCTGAGCGACTGCAGCCGCCTGCCCTGGGAAAGTGGGCCCGGGGTCGGCGGCGGGGCCAGCTCGGGATGGGGGCTGGCTCCCATCAGCCACCCCGGGCAGCTGAGCAAAAACAAGAAGCGAGGAAGAGAGCTAAAACAAGAGGCGAGAAAGGGCTAAACGGTCCACAAGGATGTAAAAATCACGCAAATCTTTCACTTGAAAAAAAAAAACAAACAAAAAACAAAACCCTCTTTTCTAATTTTAAATCTCCCTCGGTTAACCACCCTGCTTTCCTCTCCTCTCCTCTCTCTCCCTGAGCTCGGGGCTCCTAGGAGAACATTTTAACCCCCTTCACAACATCCACGACCCCTTCGCCTGAATAAAAATTTAATAAGTAATTAAAAGACGAAGTCCTCCTCTGCTCTGGGGCAGAAACTGCCCCACGCAGCCCCTCCAAGGGTCCCGATCCGGCTGGGGAGTGCAGGAGCATCCCTGCCCCCCTTTCCTGTGCCCGGCTGGGAACTTTCTCTGGCTGGCGAGGGGGGAAAGCTGGGGTGAGGGCAGACTCCTGCAAACGCCCCCTCCTCCCCCAAGTCACGGAAAGTCGCGGGAGTTTTCCAGCCTCTAATTCCCAGTCACCCGCAGCACAACTACGGAGAGGTGGAGGTTTCACACACCCCCACACCCACCCACCCACCCACACACACACACACAGCTCTTCTCCCTGCCCCGTTGTGCACGGCTGGGCTGCTGGAGCTGCCCCTCTTCATCGCACCAGGGAAAAGAGCTGAGCCACCCGGAGGGATGGCTTTTTTTTTTTTTTTTTTTTTTTTCTATTATTATTGTTTATTTA
Source organism: Todiramphus chloris collaris (assembly GCA_025345505.1). Taxonomy (NCBI): domain Eukaryota; kingdom Metazoa; phylum Chordata; class Aves; order Coraciiformes; family Alcedinidae; genus Todiramphus; species Todiramphus chloris. The sequence goes on from JANVCC010000270.1 coordinate 3,373,156, forward strand.
CAAAACAGCAACATACTCAAACGCCTTGGCAGACTGAGCAAACTCATCCCGGTGCTGCTCCGTGGCCCCTTTTGTTGGCGGGGAGGGGACGGAGGGGGGCAGACGGGGGGACACCCGGTCCGGCTCCGCCGGGGCTGCGGGGAGCCCGGTCCTCCCCTCCCTCCCTCCCCTCGCCGGAGCGGGGATGTGATAAAAGGAGACAGGGCTCTGAAAGGATTTGATTGAAATGGCGTGTGCCAAGCTGATGGGAGCCAGCGAGGGACAAAGCGCCGAGGAGCCATGGACACTCGAGCAATTATTCCTCCACGCTGAAGGTGGATTAGTGCAATGGAAAGAAGCATATGTTCGGCCTGGGGCGACACTCCCCCTGGCTGGGTTTAGAGAATGAGAGCAGAGAAAGAGGCTGAACCTGGAATATCAACTATCCGGGAGACAGCCCACCCCCCACCCTCTCCTCTCAGCCTCTCCAAAAGTCTCGGGGATGGAGAGATAAATAACACACGCCCATAAAGATAAATAGATAGATAGGCACATACACACGAACACCCATAAAGACAGACGCACGCACACCTCTAGACGTACAGCCGCACGCGCGCACAGCTCTGCACCCCGGCACACAGACAGGCAGGGAGAAAGAGGTGCCCTAGGTGAACAAAACCTCCCTGGCTATGACAATGCGAACAAATAAACAGCGGCTTTTGAGAGAGGGTCGTAGCAGCAGCCAGTTCTGCTGGAAGCTCCAGTTCCCCCAGCCTTTTCCCAGGAAACTTTCCAAAACCAGCTGTGGCAAGAGACAGGGTGATACCCATCCCCAGGAGACACAGGCCCAAAACTTCAACTGCCCTTTTTATATCTGATTTTCTTCCAGGCTACACCCATCTCCTGCTTTCTCTTGCTTTCCCCAGCTCCCTGCAAAACCCCATCCTTTCCAGCAGGACACCTACAAGCTCTCACAAGGTTGTGAGGAAGCCCCAGCATCCAGCCAGCCCCCCACCCCAAACACCAGCCCCCCAGGAGCACTCTACATCCAGGGTCTGTGGCAACAATCCACCCGTCAGCTTCTGGTCCTTACTAAGAAACACAGGCTCCAAAACCTGGGCAGGGATGGCAGGAGCACCTCTTTATCACTATTACAGTGTAGCTCGTTAGGCCTAATGAGGAAAGGAGCTCTGAGGCCAGGCAGAGACCCTGCTTTCCCCGCTGCCCCAGCTATTGCCCAAGCCACCCTGCTTGTATGTCAGAGAGATAACCTCCATCACAGCTGAGGAATGGCCACAGCAGTAGAGAGGAGACAGGACAAGCATAGGGAGCAGCCTCCTGCAGCAAAGGAGAGGGCACCGAGGACATGCTGGAGGGAGGGGAGGCTGCCAGCAGGCTTACAGGGGAGGGAGAGAGAGAGAGAGAAGGAAAGGGAACACAGCTCTCCCTTTCTCCTGGGAGCTCCAAAAAATGCTCTGCTCTACAACCAAAAATGTGCCCCAAATATTTCACATCTCCGCTTCCTTACCCTCAGCTTTGGGGATCAGGCTGGATCCTACACAGAGAGGAGGCTGGCTGTGCCCAAAGCAGCACCAAGACAGGAAGGCTTGCAGGATGAACGGGTGGGTAGGAAAATAACCAAAATAGCACTGTGTAGAAGAAATATACATCCCTCAGACTGAGTGTAACTGCACAGCCCACACTCCTGCTAGAAAACAACTCTCTATTCAGAGCCCCTGCATCTGCTTTCAATAGAGTATTACAAAGGGAATTAACTATCCCAAAGGCAACAACAGCAACGGGACTTGAGAGCATCTCCGGACAGGGAAGGTCATCACGTAGATGCTGCAGAGCAGCAGTGTGTGTCTGTGTGTGCACAGCACACTCGAGGAGCAACGTGGTGAAATGGCTCGTGCTTCACACCCAGTGCTCCTCCACCTTCCCGCTCCGAACACAAGATGATTTTTTTCCCCTCTCTTAGGCTATGCTTTTCCAGTTTACCCCCCCTTACACCAGTTTCAAGGTGTCTGTGCAAATGAGCTCCATGACTATGCATGGGACACTAACTGTGGAGCTTGGAGCAACCTCAAGGTCCTGGTTTTAAGAGGGAGGGTCTCGTAGTTGCACGGAAAACCACAGGCTTTGGGTGTTGGCACCTGCTTTGCAAAAAAAATCAGGGCCTGAAAGAAAAGCAGCACTGGGAATGAACAGGTCCCTCCTACCCTGCCAGAAATCTCTCGTTAGTCTGATTTCCACCCTGTCTTCACTCAGGGAAGGTGCTGTAACTGCTCCCTTGGCTAGGTAAGAAATTTTGTCCCTTTGGGCCACCAGAGATGAACTCAGGATCAGAGAGACAGGACTACAGAGGCTGCAAGAGGGAATCAAAGGCCACAGATCTCGCTATCTACAGCATCAGAACAGAGGAGTTCAGAGTCCAAGGACTCAAACCTTTATCGCCATCATAAGCTATACATGTATTTACCCTGCCTAAAATATCATCTTTTCAGCCACCCAAGAAATGCCTAGAAACTTGAAGTAGAATAAATTGCTGTTCTGAAGCTGGTTAAAACTCCACTAGCTCACGAAAGACTTCTACTTTCCTCTGTTTCCAAACACTTGCGTTATACTACTTATTTTGGGGAGTCTGGGGTTACTAAACAATTGCAAAGAAAAAGGCTGCAACTTATGCAGTATAAATGCTTCAAGAACCATTCCTGTCTGATATCTTTTTTTTTCCTTCACATTTGGGATAAAAAGAAGGAACACATTCTAGTAATCCCTGCTCATTTTCACAGCCATTCTTGCACCTGTAACTCAAATAATGAAGCCATTTGTTATTTATATCGTGCTTTCCCCTCCATTCTAGATTTCTAATGATCTGACCCTGTTTTATGGCCCTGACAAAGCCTGAAACCGGTGTGGACTTCCAATAATTGAGCAATATAGGGAAAAATCTTTAGCTGGAATGAAGCAGATGTTAGCTTCATGCAGTCCCCTAACTTGATTATTCTTTGGACACGTTAGGCAACCGTTAGTGATTGATAATGACGCTAATTAACCCCTTTCCTTTCCAAAACAGCAACCCAACGCCAGCAGGATTCTACAAACACCACGCACAAAGTACGGCCAATACCAATATCCACTCCAAAGTGGATCAGTGACACAACTCCATTGCCCAGAGCTCAATTAAAAAACAAAAAAAATCTCCTTCCACCAACACCAGGATGGCTCCAAATTCCGTTCAGGGAATGAACCTCTCCTGCCGTTTGCGGGGCAGGGAGCAGAGCCGTAGCCCTTCCAGCCAGAAGAGCTGCACAGGACAGAATCAGAGGCACCATTTATTTTTTAATACCCCCAATCTTCCACATTTGCTTATCGAGCAGGTATAAACCTCTCTGCCCTTGCTCGCTGGGACGGGCTTCACGTCGCTCCCCGTCGGAAGGCTGCTGGTTATTTTAGCTACACTTTGCGACCACGAAGGCTGATGCACTGGGAATCTGGTTTGGGCTGAGACAACGCACGTACCGAGGAGGGGAAGGGAAGTGCACACTCTGGAATTTAAATGCGAGGCAGAAGACGAGTAAACAAACAAGGAGCTGATCTGATTACGCAGTCGAATTTATCATGGACAATAAAGGAATCGCCTTTAAATGTAAGAGTTTGGATAAATGAATACTCCTAGCAAGTGAATAAAATGTATTCAATTAACTAAAAACCTCGTGCACTTCTGAACTGAAGTGGAATCGACTGTAATTGATTTATTTGAAACCAGAGGTTAAGGACTGAATTAGCTAAGTACAACTGGGTATTTCAAGCCACTGACTTCTCAAATGTCAAATCCCTTCTATTTTAAATATTATTTCAGCTGCGGGGCATTGCTGTCCTGATGGCTGTTCCACCAGTTAAATCTCAAATTATATTAATATTCGATTTTTGGAGGGTGGGGTAAATTACTGTACAAAGAGGAGGGCTGTCCTTGTTCACGGTGAAGGAGCACCGAGCTGTAGTTTGGTTCACGTGTAGGAATTAGCTCAGCGTGGCAGCGAGGGTCTAACGCTCAGCCACCGCTCACCCTTGGTTCAGCCAATCTGGGGTGGGGGGGGGGGGGGGGAAATAAAGTTAACAGTGGATTTTTGTTTAGTGTATAAAAGCGTGACCTAGAATTTCACCGCTGCGCCTCCATCACGACATTAAAAACGCATCCAAAGAACGCTCAAGTAATTAGCACGTTTTAGTAACTGCATATTGGTCACAGCAGAAGAGGCTGAACCAAAGCTGGTCTGATTTCCATTATCGCCTGTAAAACCCTTCCTTAGAAATAATAGTAATAAAGAAATCCATGCAAGGTCATTTCATTCCTGTTTTCTGGTGGCTTGCTAATGCAGCAGCAGGATACTTAAAATGCGCTCTCCTAGCATAAAGTAGCTAATTATATCTTTAAAACATTATTTATTATGACCTTATAATGTTCTAGCATAAGACTGCTTTATACATTGCCCAGTATAAAACGATTATATTGGGTACAGGTTTCAAAAAGTAACAAGCATCTGTAAATCCAGATATGAATGAATGGTATTTAATAAGATTGTTTTCGTTTAAAAAATGAGTATTTATGTGTTGCTGTAGAAAGAGCAGCAATGTATTGCTGTTTATGAATGCTATTGTGCCTGAGGTTAGGATCCCACACACAATCTGAGATGCAGCCAAGAAAAACAGCCCTGATAGACAATGCTTCACTTCACCTGCTACAATACTGTGCATTTCATTTATGTCAAGAATATGTACAGTTAGGGTTCATTCACCTCATTATTTTGTTACATCTACTTTACAGTTAACCAGTCTCTCTTGGAAATAATAAATAACTGTTTTTAAAACAATTGCAGCTTTGCATTCAAAAGATCCACTTTCAATTTATAGGGGAAAAAAAAAAATATATTCACCATTTTTATAAACTGGCTGGCTCTCGAAAATAGAATTTAGACTCCACCAACTCTCTTTCTGCTTGGCAAGATTGATTTTACACTGCCTTCCATAAGTAGATTACCAAAGCAAAATGAAACATCTTGGGCTTTATCTAATGCTTTGCTTCACCAGCCCTACCAAACGTCAAAATATATGAGCAAATGTTAATTCTCTTTGCAGCTTTATTGTAAACACCTCCCCCTTAACCTCCTCAATTTCTGCCTGAGCAAAAAGGGGAAAAAAGGAGAGAGACAGAGAGAGGGAGGGAGGGAAGGAAAGAGAGAAAAATCAGCCACCACCACCAAAATATCATCAGCACTTAAAGGAGACCATCTTTTTAAAATGCCTTTACATTCTAAACCGCATTAGCCTCCCTGCCTATGATATCACATAATCCAGCCTGGTCCTGACTTCACCTCCCCCTAGGCCAAAGAAAATAGATTCAAAAATCTGAATTCTCACGTTTTTACAGCCCATCTTCAAGACATACACTCCATTATTATACATATATATATATATATATATATAGATAGATCTTTTCTAAGCAAACTTCCTGATTTTACAACTGGTTTCCACAAGAAGAAACTCAAGATAAAGATTTCAGTCCCTTACAAACTGACACGACCATCTCAAAATGTCAATCTGTGCATTCCACTAAAACACGAATCATCAATCAGAAATAATCTGTCTCCTGCAAGATTTCACTAAAGTTCACAACCGTGAGATGATTTTGTTGGCAGACTACGGAGCTTTTCTTTTTTTCTTGAGGGGGAGGGAGCACCCGGCTCTGATTCACCAGGATCTAATTTTATTCATAGCACCAAATTTTCAGTCTTTGCTCAGTAATGATTCCTTTTAAAATGTCCTTCTTGAGATTAATGTTTGGGGGTTTTATTTTTATTTTTTTTCCTTTTAATCTCCACTCTCCATTAGGACAACTACATGTACAAAATTTTATAGGCTTATAATTCTGCATGCTATATAGAAACATAAATAAAAACCTAGAGGTCAACATAAATAAAATAAAACTTTATTTTTTTTTTTTAAATAAAATTATGTTTTTTGGTTAAAGAAAAGATAGTGTGTCATTTTGTTAGTAGTACAGACAATTTTTTATCCAAAAGAATACATTGTGCTTTATTGTGTCATTTGTCTGAATACAGACTCAGTGGAATATCTAAATGATACCCTGCTCTGAACTCCAAGTTGAAAGTAAGTTTTTATTATACTTGAGGGAAACAATGGGTTCAGCTGCTTATTGCAAGGAGCAATTGTCAAGGGAGAGTTAAACTCAATTACTGTAACCATACTGAATAAAAAATACTGCCAAGAACAAAAATACGCCTGGGTAAAGACAGCCACTGAATAAAAAAATCGACATAAAGCGTATCAAATATTTATTTATCTGGGCAACAAAGGACTATGATACATTGATAGGCATGGAAACTACTGCCGGCACAACTCAATACAATACAACTATAACTGCTTCCAATATGGCCAGTGGAAATACAGGATACCAGGTGGTCCCAAATGTTTCAAGTTCTTTGGGAAAAAAAAAAAAAAAAAAAGGAGAAAAAAAAAAAGGGGGAGAAAAAGAAAAACAAAAGGGAGAAAGAAAGAAAAAAAAATTAAAAAAGAGGGAGAAACAAAAAAGGAAAGAAAAGCTAAATCTTGTTTTAAAAGACAATATTAATTTATTGCTTTGATGGTGCTTTCAGGAGAAGGACAGTGGATGAAAATAACTTCTTCTTTCATTTTCCACAACACATAAGGGTTGTAAAACCACTAACATGTTTAAAAACCTTGCCAGGGTCCAACATCACTTTATTTTATCTTCAAATGAGAAACTAAATGTCATACTAATTATATATAAAAATCCATGTGTTCTTGTTTTTTTGTTTTTTTTTAATTTGTTCAGCTGCTTCATTGTCGCCTTTAACATGCTACAACAGGGCTAAAAATGATGAATCCCAGAGAAAAACCCCCAAAAAACCTCTGATATCTAAATAAGTACCATGAACCACATGATGAACTAAGAGGGGAAGATTTAAAACCCACTAAACAAGAGGTAAACGAGATCACCAGATAAATAAAAAAAGGCTTAAAACAGACTCACCATATTTACAATTCCCATTAAATTACACATAAATAAATATATACATACATGAACACTGATTCCCTTATATAATAACCGTGAATCGTGTTGCAATAGAAAGTTCAAGTTGGTCACTTTACCTTGGACAGGAAAAAGTTCTACAGCTGAAGATATGACATGGAACTGCTTGTGTTTTGTGTTCAAGTTTATTCACAATACTGATAAAATGTCATCAGTCCTTTTTGCCTTTTTTTGTTTTTGTTTTGTTTTTGTGGTTTTTTTTTTCTCCTCCTTTTGTTTTATTATTTTTTTTTAAAAAAGTTCACAAACTCAAGACAGAACTTTTTCTTTTTCCTTTTGCTGGCTCCGTCCCCCTGTTCTGTTCTCTTAGGCTCCAAACTGGGGCAAACCGACGGTGGCATCGGGGAGAGGGGATGGGGATGGGAATTCAGGGGGGAACAAATGGAACCGTGGATGCTGGGAAGGGGTGCGGGGGAGAGGGCAGAGCAGTCCCGCAGAGTCAGAGAACAGGATTGGCAGAAGGACGCTCATTCTGTCGCTGTAGCCTGGGGTGCTGGGTGCAGGGAGAGGGAGGAGGGAGATGAATGGATCGATGGGCTATGAGGGGGAAGGGAGAGGAGCTGGAGGGATGGATGGTGGAGGGGCAGGGTGGGGGGGTGGCGGGGAGGGGGAAGGTTTCCTCACTTTCGGTGCTTCTCCTCTTTGTCGCCGCTTTTGGTGCTGTTGTCTGTGTGGCTGTTGGGGTTGTTGCTGAGGTACATTTTGTCCATGGCCTTGAGCGCCTCGGTGAGATAGTTCTGCAGCGCGGTGACCGCGGCGCACACCGCCGGGCTCCCGAAGCCGTGCGAGATGAGGTTGAAGTGGGTCAGGCAGCTCTGGATGCCCGGCTCCAAAATGGGGTTGGGCCGCGAGTTACCCAGGGGAGATCGGTCCTGAGCCAGCAGGTCGGTGAACTCTTTGCAGATCTGTCTGTAGCACAAATGGAGCAGAGAGACAGAGGGAGAGAAATGAACCATCGCCGGCGGCAGCAAAGCCCGCACGCGCTCCCCGTGAGATCGCACGAGTCCCCGCATCACAGGGGATGCTCTCTCGCCTCTCCCTCTCCTCCCTGCTCATCCTTCCCCCGAATTCTCACGCTTCCCCGGCGCGTACAAAGCTCCCTTCCCTTCCCTTCCCTTCCCTTCCCTTCCCTTCCCTTCCCCTGCACTGTGCCCACACATCCTGCCCTTGCTCTGGCCAACGTGCAGACAGATAACGGGCACCCAGAGACACCCACCTCCTGCCTCCCCCCGTGTCGCAGCCCCTGCCCAGATGGGCTTTGGAGCAGACACGCAATTTAAAGTTCCCCAGCAGGGTGGAAGGGGTGCGATATCTAAAGGGAGGTGCAGGGATTTATCCACATCTTGGAAGAGCAATTTTTTGGTGGTTTGTTTTTTTTTGGGGGGTGGTAACTGCAGAGAGGTGAGGGGCTCTTCCTTCACAAGGCTAAAACATGCCCATGTGTCAGGATGCAAAAGTGAGGGCTGAGAGGGAAATCGAGGCTTTAAATTAGGGTATTCTGAAACATTTATCTACATCTCTATCTCCAAGTCCAAAGGGACCTTCCCACAGAGGGGAAAGCTGACGTTAAGCAGGGTCTGGAAATTTCCTTCCAGGGAGGTGTGAAGAGAAGATAGGAGGGCATGGTGCAGAAGTTAGGTTATATCATCCACTCGCTGCACAAAGGGTGGGGGGAATAACACGCCTGACAACCAGGGAGCTCAGAAGGCGTGTTGGAACAGTTTGTATTCCAAAAGCCACGTTAACATCTTCCATCCACAAAGCAGCTCCCATCTTCTGCCTGCACCCTCTGGCACTGTGCCCTTTGGTGACACCTCCATTGGTAATTAAGGGCTACTAAACAATCCTTTTAATTTCCAGCAAAACATCTCAAAACGATCATTTTCTTTTCACACACCACCTGGAAGTCTAGGCAGCACCACCGACCACCAGCTCCGCTAGCATTTTAACTGCATGCAGATTGTCATTTAAAATATATTTTTAATATCCCTACATCCACCAAGTAACAGAGACGCTTAGGCAGAAAGAACCGTTGCCAATTTTAATGAACTGAAATCATTTTAATGCGCCAGTTTTATTTTGCTGTCCATGGGAAGCCTTCCCCTTCTACCTCAATTGATAAGCTAAGTGAAAAGGGCCGGAGAAAATATTTCGCTCTGAAGAATTACTGCTTTTTCTCAAACTAAACATCCACCCACAATGTTCACGACTCGCTTTCAAGCCAAGCTGCACGAACTGGCTTGATGGAAACCAAGCTGGGTTGTAGAGTTCTCCTGTAGCAGGAGGGCAAATACACCCCCTCGCCACTTGCCAAACCATTGCCCACTGGTTACGTGGCAACCGTTGACAAATAGACCCCCAAACCCGGGTTTGTCACCCTCCCCTCACTTCTGAGCAAGACGCCAGCAAGGTAAATGGCTTACTTTGTAGCTAGAAGCATGTTTTTTCTTGTGACTTGCTCGTTTGGATCGGAATGTTGTCGGTTGAGAAATTCAGCTACTGCTTTGGCAGGAAATTCTGTCTCACAAACGTACCCAAAATCTCTAGCGAGGTGTACTGCTTCTCCTGGAAAGGGAGGCACGGGTGGGGATGGGAGGGAAACACACAGCTCATCAGTGCACATCGCTCGGGCAAAAATCCAATTGAAAATAAATAAAATAAAATAAAATAAATAAAATAAAATAAATAAAATAAAATAAATAAAATAAATTAAATAAATAAAATACCAAAACAAAAGCACTACAACAATCTACTTGGGCTTTTCTTCTCAAAGGCTTGTGACTTCTTCCCCCCCCCCCCCCCCTTGGAAAAGGTAGGGTAAGAAATGCTAATTGCATCTTATCTTGCAGGAGTTTTCTTTGCTTCAGTCAAAGGCATTTCAATCGTTGTTGGGAGGGAAATCTCGCATAAGAATTTTTTAAAGTTTACACTGACTAACAGATACTTTTAGACAGGCAGGCTCCATCCACCTGGAATGTGAGCTTAGATTTACATATCCATACCCACACACAGCCACTTAAGTCCATTTTATGCACAGCTTATTTACTCGGGAAATGTTTGTTTGCCTCAGCCACGTCTCTATATTCTTTTGCAATGCATCAATGATTAATATTGATCATAATTACTCCTAGAGCCCTTTTAAATAAAATGCATTAAACAGCTAAGTGTTTAAAATTTAACTTGATCGCGTATAATTATACGTTCACCCCCAAACGATTAACCATGAGAATTTTAGGGTCATTCCACCAAGTCTGTCTGTTTTGTTGATTTTCAAATCTTTGGTTTTAATTTCCTGAACCAGTTGGTTTTTACTGCAGGGCTTCCTGCCATTAGCTCTAGCTCCGGAAGAACGCATGCGCCAATTAGAGCTTCAAAGCCTCAGTCCAGTGAGCTTGTTTCCATAAAATGGAGCGGATCATAAACAATAACAGTACTCTAGAAACTGCCTCATCGCCACAGGACTCAGAGCCCCAGCAATGTTTACACTGCCGTTCCCCCCAAAAGCAGCCACCGGCGCTAAGTTAGCTAGAGATCGGGCCTTTGCTTTTGTGTTATTTGAAAAAGATAAAATGAAATTAAAAAAAAAAAAAAAATCATCCTTTTAAAGCCATGGTACTCGAAAGCCAACCAGAACAATAGATTACCATAAAAACCTTCTCCATATTCATTAACGTCACGAATAACGTCAAGCACCTACCAAATCTAGACTTTTTACAAGTTTCCCCCTTGTGATTTTTTTTTTTTACTACAGCGCGTCGATGCGATCGCAAAGCCTTTTCAAAACCACGAAGACACAGTCGTTTTCACGCAGTATAAATACAGCGCGGCCACTAATCCTGATGCTTTCCAAAAATAAATAAATAAAGGCAAATCAAAAGCCCGGCGTTGCACGGCGCTCCTTTCCCCCGACCCTTCCAACGTGAAACGTTTCTCGCGGAACGCGAAGCCACAGCAAAACAAAGCGACCAATTCCCTCCTACTCATCCAACCTTAAGCTAAAGCAGAGCAGACCAGGCTGCGTTTAAAAGCGCTTTGCAGACCAAACTGCTCTGAAATTCAGCTGAACCCCTAAGTGAGGGGAAAGGAGGAGGATGTAATTTGCTTGGCCTTAGGCTTACTTTGTGTGACACAGCAACTACTTCAAAACTCAACCGCCGCAAACTCTTGAGCTTCCCACCTCCCGTTTCTGACAGGGCATCCCAAGGAATGAAAAAGAAGTTGCACCTTTTCTGGACAGAGCAAAGAAGAGAATGATACAGCCAAGGGAACACATGTTCTGAAAATGAGAACCAAAAGGGAGGGGGATGGGGGGGGAGGGATTGTGTGCAACTTTGAGGCTTTCAGGACACCATTAATTCATGGCTGAGGTCAAGGATTCCCAAATTAATTCAGGAAGTAATGGTCACGCATTTCTCAAATGCAGATGTCAGAGAACTTAAATGATTTACCGCTATGTGGCTGCGGGCTGGGAGGGATAACAAACTTAAAGTAGCTGCAGTTTCTGACATTCACAATCGCTCAGCTGTCCACCTGTGGCAGAGGACGGCAGAGAAGCATTACGAGGCTCCGCTCCCCGTAACTTCCAACTGGACACTCAGGGGTCTCTTACGGGGCTGAGCCCACAGCCCTTGTTTGCAGGGAACCTGCCAGGGCTGCTCCCAATCAGATCCACTTAACCTGGGGAGGGTTTACTCACTTGAAGGAGGGAGCAAGATGGGGCCCTCAAAACATCTATTTTGGGGACTTAGGAGCAAATACATGGTAGAATGCAACAGCGAGTCTGCAGGACTCAAACAAGCCCTTTTCAGGTTAAAACGAAAAGCGAAGACACACAACAAACATACAGAAAATAACAGCGTTCCAATTTCCAGCTAGCAGCACTGACTTGAGGAAAAAAAAAACAACTCAACCCAACACCAGGTCTTCTCCCACTAGGCAAAAGCAACAGGCACATTTTCCAAACAAGCTCTCCTGGCTGTTTGAGTCACTTACCCTCGACGAGCGACGTGAGCAAGGTAACATTAGCAGCTTTACGCCTCCCGGCTGGCAGGTTTAATCCTATTTTGTCCAGTTTCTCCCTCAGAGATCTCCCTCCATTTTTAGACTTCGCCCTGCTCCGTACAGAAAGGCGTTGAGAAACCGGGGGGCACACCACTCCCACTTTGGCTCCCACCCGTGAATCACCTTCCCATGGTGGGGGGTAAAGGGGCTTTTTGGGTAGGAGGCTAAAGAACAAGTGTTGCTGAGAGACGAGCCTCAGACATAGGGACAAGGCTTTGGGTGGCTCCATGTCTAGAGAGCAGGGGTCCTCACGAAGGTCTGGATCAGCCCATAGGCTTGCGGGGAGCTCTCGGCACATCATGACCAGCGCTGGACCCCTGAGGCAGCCACCTGAGCTCCCAAAGCGCCATGGACCTGGGGGCAGCTTCTCCCCGCAGCCCAAGCGTTTCCAGGAGGAGGCCGATCTGTGAGGTCAGCAGCCCCCATCACCACCCTCCAGGGAGCATCGCCGCCTTCACACCAGTCCCTCCATGGCCCATCCGCAGCTTTGCAGTGGAGCCGGACTGGGCCAAGGCTATGGAGTTGGGAGCTGCCTTAATTAATGAATCCTGGATGTTATTCCTGGCTGCCTGGGCTCTGTATAATTGCAGCCGGGTGGGTGCCCAAGGTGGGGGGAAGAAGTGGGTGCCCCCCACTCCTGGAGGGGGGGGGTGTCGTCACCGGGATGGGACAGTGTGGCCTGGGGAGGGAGGGGAGGGGAGGAGGGACACAGACACCACTCTCTCAGCCCAGGCCCCTCGAAGCGGGGGTTCAGCGGTGGGATGGGATGGGATGGGGGGGGGGTACCGCAGGATGCGCGTTGCCATGGTTACCGCGCACTCCGCCGCCGCGCGCGCGCCCCGCCCCCTAGCGGCGGGCACCGTCCCTACACCCCCCCTTCCCCCTCCCCCCTCCCCTCCATCCTCCATCCTCCTCCTCCTCCTTCCTCCCGCCCGGCCCGGCATCAGCGGGCGTTAATCGCCGCCAGCCCGCCCCCCGCGTTGGTCCCCCCGCCCCTCACCTCCGCAGCACTCCGCCCAGCAGGGAGGCGTTGAGGCACTCGGGCGGCGACAGGCGTCTCTGCACTTCCGCCACCGTGACCTTGTACTTGGAGGTGGAGCTGAGCAGCGAGAGGCGGCCCGGCACCGAGCAGAAGACCTCGTTGGGGTTCACCACCCCGCCGAAGAGCGTGTCCTTGTTGATGGGGATGGAGGAGACGGCGTTGTTGTTAGACTTGGAGAGGGACACGGGGCCTGCAGGGAGGGAGGAGCAGGGAGGTGAGGGTGAGGAGCGGACGGGGGGGAAACCGGGGAAAAGGGGGGGATGCCACCGCTGCCCGGCATCCGAGCCGCTCGCTGCGGGACCCCCCCAACCCCCAACCCCCGCACCGCCTACGGGGCAGGGGAGCGAGCGGGCGAGGCTGCGGAGGGGCCACCTCGGCGGGAGGAGCAGGGAAGAGAAGCGGGGGCAACCCTCGACCCGAAGCGAAGGAATGAAAACCAAAACGAACGACCCGGCGCTCCCCGGGCCCCGCGGTGCCCGGTGTTGAGGGGGCTGATGGATGTTGATAGTAAAGCGCGTCAGTACCGCCCGTATTAAACGTCACGGGTGCGCTTCGGCGACGGAGAGCATCCCTCCGGCAGCCGGCAATCCCCAAAATAAAGCTCGGTCCCTCCCCGGACGGCGGCTGCCGGGAGTCCCCAGCCAGCTTCACTGTCCGGGGAGGGACCGAATGCCTTCCCTTTCTCCTCCATCCTACCCCCTCTACTCTTGGCGGGCTTAGTCCAAGGGAGCGGGGGGTTCTCTCCGTTTTGGATAGATCACTTGTGACATTAATAGCTCTGGGAAGGCTAATAGATACAACAGGAGTTAAACGAACTCTTGAGATTACTAATAAAAGAGCCAATTATCATGTCGACTTGGAAAGAGCATCTCTTAAGATTTATCCCTTGCACATCTAATTTGACGTGACAAAGGCTTTACAGACTTGGGGGGGGAGGTTAGGGGGAGAAAAATGAAACTTCGAGCTTGCTGGCTGTATAGTGATGAGAGTGAGAGAGGAGAGCAGCTCTACTCAGCACCTTGCACCGGGGGTGGCCAGAAAACCCAAATTCCAGGCAGCTGCAGAGGCATCTAACCCCTCAGAGCAGGCAGGAGTTCACTATGCATCCAGCCCTGACAGTTTTGCTCCAACAGCAAGACACAAACGCAAAAAAAAAAATATTAAAAAATAATTAAATAAACAAAATATATATATATATCAAAACAATCGCTTTCCACCGAGAATCTCCTTTGCAAAATGCCTTGTGCCACCTTTCCCAATCCTTCAGTCACCCGAAGAAAGCCAGCAGAAGAAAACTGAGTGAAAACACTCCATAAATACCCTGCACGATTTGGGGACCAGCTTCCCAACGCCAACGAAAACCAAACCTCCCTGACGGACAGGGCATCAGGCTGCAGAAACTCCCCCCCTTGTTCTCCAAGAGCCCACCTCAGCACCGCCGTGATTTAAATAAGAAAACACGAAGAAGGAAGGAACATTTTCTCTTCCACAGCTCGATTTCCCGACAACGGATCAAACCCCGCCGCTCGCCTAGACACACCGGGCAAACCACGAAACCAAATTGCTCCCTAATGCACTTAAAATACCGCCTCGGATTTTCCTACATCATCTGCTAACATTTTTTTTTTTTTTTTCCTCGTTAACGACAACAATAATTAAAATACCCAGCGAACGTGGCCGTTTAAGAGGGTGGATTTCAATCCGCATCGCCCGTTTTCTTTCTCTGCCTTCCAATATTTTGGCCAAGGAGGAAGGAGCCCGGGGCCGGGGAGCCGAAGGGCGGGTTGGGGAGGGGGGGGGACCGGGGGGGGTGGGTGAGGGGAGGCCGGGTAAGTCCTCCCTACGAGCAGTCCCCAGCCTGTGACGACATGTTTGGTATGCGCAAGGAAACGGCTTACCTTTCTTAATTACAGTTTGATCTGGGATGTTAATACCGGGGTCTTCTACGTGCTGCAACAAAAGGAACAGGCAGGGATGTAAATGTACAACCACAACAAAAGGCAGGGAGGGCTGGGGTGGGATGGGGTGCGGGAGAAGTTGTGTGGTGTCCCCCCCCCACTCCTCTAAGCAGGGTGCAGGGAGTGAAACAACAGATCCTGCAGTGGACTGGGGGGGGGGGGGGGGGAGATGAGATTTGGTGGGATTTCCTTTGTCGGGGGGGAATTCTGCACGCACGCACACAAATACACACACACACACCGCTCTTCCTCCGTTCGCCAAGAAACAGAAAAAAAAAAAAAAAATATCCAAACAAAAAAAAAAAAAAAAAAAATCACCCTCCCACAACCCCGGGGCTCGCTCCCTCCTCCTGCCTTCCCGGGAAAAAGCCCCGGCCCGGCCGGTCCCCGCCGCCGCGCCTGCGGGAAGAGCAGCACAAAGGAGCGGGGACCGGTGCGGTGCCGGGAAGGGGAGGGGAGGGAAGGGGGGGGGGGAACCCACGCACCCCCGGGCTCCCCCCAACTATTGTCCCCTCGTAGGTTCCGCGGCCGCGGCTACAGCTGGGGTTCGCACGGCGGAGTCACGACGTGATTAGAAAGTCAAATGAAATCATGTTTTCTAATTCCAAAAACTGACAGGCAATATAATGTCTGGCTGTGTTTACAAATTAACACCAGTGCTGCTGAGATAGAAGATTTCGCAATCGTTACAAAACCCAGGCATTACCATTTAAAAAACTATTACTTCCTTCTCTAGTCTTTGTCCAACAATAATACTGATTCTAACATTTTCCATTCTGTCTTGGATTTATGCTCCTGTTAATTGTGCCTGATCTCAATGATTCCGGGTGGATGGTACTAAGTTGCTTTATTACAGGTTTTATTATACTCAATGCTCTCATTTGTAACTTGCCTAAAGTGCTTCTGGATTTAAGTATAATTAAATTGAGAAATGTTCAGAAATGACTACTGCTGCAGTTCTTGTGTTTTAACTATATGGGGAAATATGATCCCTTTATGCATGCACCCTAAACCCATAAAGTAAATGTAGTGTGGCATAATACTTTTATTTGTGTTATTTCTACACATATTCCATACAGGGAGGACTGTTAAGTTTAAAATCCCACAGAGATATTTATGATTAAATAATTTTCACCGTCTACTTGATTTTCTTAAATATTTAGTGGTCGTTTTTATTAAAGGTTAACTGTTGCAGCAACGGAAAAATTCAAAAATGACCCTTTCCCAACCCAGATTTCTATAAAGGAATTTTTTTTTCCCCCCCAATAACTAGATAAAATACTCTTAAAAGATGCATCCTTTTATGCTTTCCTTAATGCAGCCTGCTGATTCAGTTTTACAGAGGGGGGAAAAAAAAAAAAAATCGTCTGGGCTGGTTGAAGGATTTAAACCAGATGGCATTTGGTTTTCACGAAGTATAGCAATGCTATTAATCCATAGATGTGCAGAGGAGGCTTCCCAAATCAGCCCACTGCCACGGAGCACGATTGAGGAGAGGGAGAGAATTCAAGAGAACATTTTAGGTCATGTTCTTCCTGCAGCAATCAGGGGCTCGCAGTCAACAAATTAGTTTATTCTTACTACGGCCTCCATGTTATTTTATATCAAGTTTAAAGAATCGACCTGCTTTTAACGGATCCAAATTGCTTACTAAATCCTCCACTTTGGGAAATGTATGCGTTTATTGCAAAACTGCTAAACATAACCAGCAATTTTCTGTGGCTAATTTAGCCAGATGAGGGCTGTAATAAATTCACTATTTTCCCCGAGTATAATTTACAAAAGATTTCAAAATGACCCCCAAAAATAGGTAAGTTCATCTGAACATTATCCTTGCAACACGAAACTGTACTCATTAAACTGTCAGCGAAGATATTGTTGTAATATTTGATCCTGTAATTTGGGATGGCATTTTAGCAAAAATCACATCCAGATACCACAGTTCCCTGCCTCCTCTTTCCTCCTGCAAGTCGAGCAGCTTCAGTCCCTCAGCACGAGCTCTGTGGGCTTTAATAAATTTCTTGCCATGTTCTAATTCCATTTCTGGGGAGAAACCCAGAAAGATGAACTTTGATCACGACCTATCACATTGCATAAGGCCACTTTCCTAACTGAACAATAGCCCCGGCTCGCTTTGTAAATAGCCCGTGCGCTTAATGTCATGCTTAATTAGAAATCATTTTTTTTAATCTGTATTTATCGGTAACAGAATTAGGTCCCCCAAATAACACATCCTCCAATGGGCTCCCAACGTTTAATTTAATATAGGGTGTAGCAGGTCTGGCTCGAATTTGATAACCTATAGCTAATGATTTATGAGGTCATCTCTCTGCACCGCTGCTAAAAGAAGAAAGCAGTGCTTTAGTACAACCTCATCCCTGATTTGTCAATTAATTCCTTTAGAGAAGAGGATCTGCCCGTACCCTCTCACAACTTTGGATGTCATTATCCCATATGCCAATCCCCTAATCATGGGAAACGGATTTTTCCTTCTTATGCCACTTTCACCCACTTTTTCTTTTTTTTATTCCCCTTTTACGTTTGCCTGGGAGGACCTTTAATGAGATCTCGCATTTCAGGCTCGTGTTTTTCCCAAGGCAGCTAGAAATCCCCAAATGCACGGCCCTGTGGTGATATTATATATTCTTCCAATCGTAACAGCTTATTGTCATTGAGAAGGAAAGATATTGTTAACGATGACAGTAATTTGATTTATTTATATTTTAGCGGGCACGTTAGCGGGGAGGCGTCGCGCGGGGACGAGCTGGAGAACCTATTGTTCTAGGTGGGGGCTTTGCCTTTCCCTGGGGGGGGGTTGTTTCTCTTCTTCCCTCCTTTTTTCTTCCTTTTTTTTTGGGGGGGGGGGTATCATCCTCCTCCCTTCCCTCAAGCAGGGGCCGGGGTAGATGGTCAAGCAGGCTCCGGGGTGTCCCCCTTGGCTTACCGGCACGTCCTCGATGGCGTGGGGGATGGAGTGGAGGGGTAGGTCGGCCAACCCAGAGCCCAGCCCGTGCGGGGCATGCAGCAGGTCGTCGTGCCGCCGGTAGTCCCTGCGTGGGTCGAGCCCCGAGAGCTGGTGGGGCAATCCCCGGTGCGTGTGGAGTAGCCCAGTCTCCTGGCTTTGCCTCTGTCCCGGCCATCCTGGGTGTTGGGGCTGCGGCTGGGCATGGAGGGGGTTGAGGCTGTACGGGTCGTTCACGTGGGAGTAGGGGTCCTGAGACTGGGGGTAGATGGGCTGGTAAGGGGGGGGGAAGTAGGGGGGCTGGAAGTCGGCGTTGGGGGTGTGGGAGAGCGGCGGGGCGCTGGTGTAGGGAGACTGACCCACGGTCCCCAACTGGGGTAGCCGGGCTGTCCCGTTGCTGGTACTGTCGTGGCGCTCCTGAGGTTGGGGGTGGTGGGGGTGGTGGCGTGGAGGGGGGGGGGGGGGGGGGGGGGGGGGGGTAGGGGGGGGGGGGGGGGAGGGGGGGGGGGAAGGAGGGGGGAGAAAAGAAAAACAAAGATAAAATCAAACTGTTTCTCCTCAAAATCGGCTTGCGAATTTCATCTATCGGGCAAAGATGGGCAATGCATCCGCTCCGAGGCGGAGAAGAACAGAGCTGGGGATTTCTCTGACTCCGGTTTCCTTTTGCACACAACTATGAGGCAGTTTTGCCTTTTAAATAAATTGATTAATAATAATGGCAACAACGATAACAGCAATAATGGCAATAATTATAACAGGGCTGCTTATAATAATTAATAAAACATTGCGGCGATACAGCGTGGATTCCAAACAGATTGCGCCCCGGCATTTCAGGCATTTCCCGCAAACAAAAAGAAAAATTCATACGCGGGCATTATCCAAACAATAATCATTCTACCACGACCCAAAATCACCCCACTGGCCTTGGACAGAACCAAGACAAATACTGTCGCTGGGATTACCGATAACGCATCCCAAGAAAACCCTGGAAAATCCAAGCCCACTGCCATTTTGTTACCAGAAGACGCCGAAATAGGCTCTAAACAAACCGCTCCTTCTCCCCGCGAGTTTTACAAATGTTTTGGGGCGAAGGCACTGCCGCGATCCCCCACCTACGGAGAGAGCAGCCCCGGTGCCCGGCCGAGCTCCCCGCTCGCCACAGCGGGAGATTTCGGAGCCGAGGGGGGGGGTGGGTATCGGAAGGGGGGGGGTAGGGGGGGGGGAGTGCGGTGGTGGAGGGGGCCAGGGCGCCGGGGAAGCGGAGGAATGCGCCGGGGCTGCCGGGGGGAGCTCCGCCGCACCGAGCCCCGAGCCCCGACCCCGCCGCACCGACGGGCGAGCGGCCATCGAAAGGAGCCCAGGCGTTTTCGGCACGGCTCTGCCGGTTCGCACAGCCGGGCAGAAGAGCCCACAGGTACGTCCAGGGTGGAAAAAAAAAAAAAGGCATGGCCTTCACAGAGGATGAGGAGGATTCAAGGGAAAGAGGCACGATCCCAAAAAAAAAAGGGAAACGAGGAAGCTGAAAATATCCCGTTTGCAGGTGGCAAGGTGAAGAAATCGAAGCGTTGGGGTCCATGCAAAGCCTTTTGCCGTTCACTCGAAGACAAAAAAGAAGAAAAAAAAAAGGCAGAAGAAAAAGGGGGGGGGGGGGGGTGTCGGGGAAAGGAGAAAAACGAAGACAAAATTTAAAAGGTAAATTACAGAATTTATAAAAATGAAGAAAAGGAGAAAAAAAACCCAAACCAAAACAACAAACCCTCTCCGGAAAGCTGGGTGCAAAACCCTGACCGCCACCGCCGACAACAATAGCAACACCCAGCACACACCAGACCCCCTCCGAGAGAAACGTGAAGCAACTCACCATAGCCGAAAAACTGTGTACTAACATCTGCGAAGAGTCGGGGGTTACAAGTCAAGGTAGAAAAAAAAAAAAAGAAGGAAAAAAAAAATATATATACCAAAAAGGCAGAGGAAAAGACACCGGCGGAACGCGCAGCCCCCGGCGGAGCCCCGCGGGCGCGGAGGGAGCGCTGCGCGGGCGCGGAGGGAGCGCGGCCGGAGCCCGGCGCTAGGCGCGGGCGGCGGGACCGGGACGCCGGGGCTGCTCCTGCACCGCGGGCGCGCCACGATAATCCATCAGAACTTGCACCGGTCTCTGCTGCCCTTCATCGGGTGTTGCCAAGGCGAGCTCTCTATCCTGGCGTGGTGTGAGGAGTCAAAGTTGGTTGATGCTTATTTTTTTTTTTTCCGGTTTTGTTTTGAGCTATTTTTTTTCCTTTTTTTTTTTTGTTTGTTTTGTTTTGTTTTTAGCGTGTGTGTGTTTGTTTCTTAATCCTTTTTTTTTTTTTTTCCTCTGTCTCTTTCTTTCTTTTTCTCCTTTGACTTAGCTGCTGCTTCACTTGAGCTCCTAATAACAGATCTGCTGCCTTCCTGGAGACTCCTAATAGCAGATATTCATGACTATTAATATTACACGAACACTTAATAAGGGAAGAATGGCTGGAAATCGAGCGTGAAGCGAGAAGGCAACTCAAGGCAGAGCCTGTTCTAAATGACGTCCATTGAATGAAGAATCAGTGTATCTAATCAGAGATGGGGGAGAGGGAGAGGGAGAGAGAGACAAAAAGGGAGAGAGAGGGAGCGGGAGAGAGCGAGCGGGGGGACATGCTGCTGCGTCTGACGAATCACAGGAAAGGGGCAACATTTTAAAAGGTTGCAGGGCATGCAAAAGTGAAAGAGAAAGAGATCCGGAGAGAGGGAGAGGGTGGGAGCCAGGAGGGGGGTGGGGTGGGAGAGACAGGCAGAAGGAGAAAGGGGAGGGGGCGCGGGATCTCCCCCCCCCCCCACCCCTCCTTCCACCCCTTCGCTTCCCTTCCCCTCCCCTCCCCTCCCTTCGCCTCCCCCTGCCCCCCAGCCCCGCGGTCCTTCGCGGGCGCACCTCGGGCTGCGGCTGCTGCGCGTAGCCGGCCTCAAAGCCCAGGGAGAAGAGCGGCTGCTGGCTCCCGGCTTGGCTCTTGCCTCCCTCGGCCCCGCCACCGCCTTTGCGCGGGGTGGGCTCCGCGGGGCCGCCCGTCGCCGCCGCCCCGTCCATGCCTCGACGGCGCCCCGCCGAGGGGCTCCCCACCGCCTCGCCGCCGTGCCCCGCGTCCCGGAAACCGGCTGGGAAAGTTTTGGGGTTTTTTTTGGTCGGTCGTTTTTTTTTTTTTTAGCTGTTGGTTTTGGGGTTTTTTTTTTGGGTGTCTCCCCTTCTGGGTGTCAGTCCTCCTCTTCCTCTGGTTCGAACCCAGCGCCGAGGCCAGCGGGAACCCGGGATGGAGGGGGGGCTGGGGAGCCCAAGGAGCATCCGCCGGGCTCCCCGCGGCCCCCCGCTCGGAAAGATCCGGGAAAAGACGAGGGCAAAAGGCAGCGGGCGTGGAGGGAAGGAGGGACGCGAGGGAGGAGGAGGAGGAGGGGGGGGAAGAGGGAGACGGGAAAAGAGGCTAGGCGAGCGCTTCTCCCGGCCCAGACAAGCCGGGGCTCCGGCGCAACCCGTCGGACTGGCTGTGCAACTCCCAAACAACTCCCTGAAACAGGCTCCGCTCCGCTCTCCGCCGCTGCCCCGCCGCAGCTGCTGCCGCCGCCCGGCCCAGAGCTCCGCCCGCCCGCTCCCGGCTCTCCGCCCGCCCCGAGCGCGGCTTGCCGGGCTTGTATTCCGCTTTTCTGTTTCTTTCTTTCTTTCTATTTTGTTTTCTTTTTCTTTTCCTTTTTTTTTTTTCTTCCCCTTTTTAAAAGGTAGGTCCTATCCCCGTCAGGGTACAACCACCCTCTTTTCCATCTTCTCTACAAGTCACTCCCGAGAAAAATCCGCAGCGCCAACCGCACACGCACGCACAACAGCCGGGCGGGCTCCGGCGGAGCGGCCGCTGCTCTCTCCGCGATTTGGTAGCGCCTCGGTACAAGGTCCCATCGGAGCGAGGCAACAAAAGCCCTTTGCGATGAAATCCACACGCTCGCACGTGTGCGGACTGGAACAGCGATGCTGGGGGGAGGGAGGTGGGGAGACACGCTTTCCTCCCAAAATCCATCTGAGGAATACATATATTAATTTTTTCCGGCTTGAAAAAAAAAAATTTAAAATACAAATATAAACAACCCCCCCACACACACACACACCTCATTCCTAGAAATCAAGCATCCATCGGCAAGCGGATCTAAGTGCTCTGCTCCCACACTGGGAGACAGCCTTATCCCAAACGCCTCGATTCGGGACTAAACCATCAAATTATTTAGTCGGCGGTGAGTCTGGCGAGTCCTCGGTCCCTTTCCTAAGCTACAGCATCACCCAAAGTAGCGGCAGGGTCGGATGGGAGCACGGCCCCCCGCTTTCACCCCAGACACGCAAGTCGGCAAGGCTCCGCCGAGGCTGGGGGGACCTTCCCGCGTGGGTCACGACCAAATCACTGCGTTCATTTGCAAAGTGGAGTCCTTTATTGCGCGGTTTAAAGGCACAGCACAGGCAACTTTTGCGAAACGGGTGACAATAGTATTCGTTGGTTTGAGACTAGGCAGGAGTCCTGGGCATCACTCTTCTCCTTCCTCTTCTTCTCCTTTTTGTCAGATTAAAAGACACTCGCCCCTTTGTAAAAATACGGATGCACACACAGACACAGAGAGAGAGATGCGTGCACACAATCTGTGCTGAACGGCTCCAAAACCAAATTGTGTGGATTTTCATTTTTTTTTTCCCCCCTCAAGAGGTTAAAATATTATTGCTCAAAGCCGTGGGAGTGTGGCCCTGAAAATTAGAAGGCTGGGGGAATACCACTCAGAAACCCATGATTTCAGTTCAGCAGCTGACCCCTGTAAATTTGTGCAGCTCGGTATTAATCGACCCGCAGCTACATCGAAAAGGCTGAATTGAAGCTTCGGTCCTGAGCCAATTTATTGGGATGCCTCGGGTACCTGGCGTGTTAGAATAATTCTCTTCCCTTTGTCTCTTTACCCTTTCATTCATTCATCCGTCCATTCATCCAGCCAGCCATCCATATGGATGAGTGTAGCATCCTACAGAGCCTTATCTACGGAGCATCTACCTATAAGACCAGACTGCTGCTGGATGCTGTTTGCCTTTCCTCACGCACAGCCAACCAAGCCGGGTTTCCACAAGCCCCGAAGTTCCTGGGGAAGGACCTCCAGCCCCTCTCCAGCTGCAGGACCGCAAGGAAGCCTGGCGAAGGAGCAGAAGTTTTCCTAAACGAAATTGAGAGACGGAGGGATGCTGCAGGCTCCCGCTCGCAGCTGCGGGGCCAGGGCTCTACCCCAGCCAGGAGGGAAGCGCTTACCTCACATTCCTCATACTTGATATTATCCGTCAGTTTCCAAAGCATTTTCATGGATTGGCGTGAGAGAGGGTTTGGTTCTCCCTTGCCTTTCCCTACGGTGGCGGTGCCGGGGCTGGCGGAGGCTCTGCAGCGCTCCCGTCCGCGCTCGGAGATCTCCCTCTAATGGTGGAAACTTTTCCCTTTTCCAGCTCTTTACCCACAGCCTAATCGCCTCATTAGCATATCAACAACAGCCCAATTGCTCGCCAGCACAACAACCTGCAGCGATGGACACAGGTAGAAAGGACCCAAGAGCATAAAAAAA